>JAOXYD010129567.1:0-11004 GCA_028565735.1 Pinacopodium congolense | reverse complement strand
AAAAATAAAAAAAATTTAAAAATTATTAAAAAGGGAAAATTTTGTATTTTGACATTTTTAAGTTTAAAACTATACTATATAATACATTTATAAACTTTTTCACAAATTTTATAAAATTTAAAAATTAATTTATAATTTTAAAATATTATCCGAAACGGTAACGGTATTGGCTGTTACCGGTACGGTACCATTTTAAAGATAAATTTGGTACTAGTACCGGTACGATATTCAAAACCTTGAAAGAAAAAGGAATAAACTATAGTAGCATTAGATAGTGATGATTAGTGCAGTCTTACGTGTTTATTTGCTCGTATTAAAATTTATATTTAATTGTCCCTTTTACTTAATGCTTTTTTACTGGTTATGATTAACCCCTTGCCCTTTTTACCTTACCTTGATCCAAACCCCATTACAACCAAGTAAAACCCCTTTTTGATCCATGATGAAATGCAATCTATGTGGTAGAGAATTTGTGAATCTACAAGCCTATGGTAGTATAGTCTCTTAGATGGAGTCTTGAGTGAAACACCAACTTTAAACACTTGAGAGAATTGAATAAATCCCGTGAGGAAAGTCCATCTTAATTTTATGTTTGCCTTTGATCAATGATGTCTACCTTTGAATTTGTTTATGTGCACTGATGGAAAATTATCATATATGTAGTAGCTCGATGCTTGAGTTTGCTAAAGTTTTAAGGATTGCATGCACTTGATTTTCTTTAAAAATGAATTGACAGAATATCTTCTTTGTGTTTAAATTGCTTGAGGAAAAGCAATAGTTCAAGTGTAGGGGTATTTGATGGGGATGCATTTTATAGTATTTCTATGTGAGCTTTAATGTCATTTCATCCCTATTTTGTTGCTTAAATGCTTAATTTGTATTCCTCTTTATGTTTACATATAGATTTGACCTTAAGATACAAATACTAGTTGAAAGGGAAAAATTTTAGAGTAGAATTGGAACTAGTAGAGGTGTGAAACTAATTTTGGGACTTAGATCACCATGTTATGGAATTCCTCACCAAATTTTAAGGCCACAAAACAAGCCATGAAGAATGGACAAAAAAAAAAAAAAACAAGATAGCTCAGTTGAGTATCGGTTTTGGTATAGGTTATTTCAGTAATGTAATAGATGTACTTTTAGAGCTTAGATTACTCTGAAATTTTGTAGAGTGAAAGAGCATTATGTGAGAAGCCTACATACCAAAATTCATGGCAATTGGAGTCGAATTGAAGCAGTTAGAGCATAAAACCCGAAAGGGGTAAAAATTGTCAAATTCTAGGATAAAAACAGAAATTGTAAAATTATTTTGTTTTTATGATTCTTAGGGGCGAATTTAACCAAATTTCTCCAAAAACATATCTAAAACCCTAGCAACCTTCCAAAAGGTTAACTTGTTTTCGATCATGACAGAGTTGAAATTGGTGGATTGGGTTAAAAGCATTGATGGATTTCTGTTGTGCTTAATTAACTATTAACTCTTAATCGGAATTGTTAGAGTGAAGCGTTTGATTTATTGCTTGAGAACAAGCAATAGTTCAAGTGTGGGAGTATTTGATAGGGTTGAACTATATGATATTCTCTTATACATTTCATTATGAATTCAATTGTATTTGGATATTTAAATGCTTATTTTTTGTTCTTATCAAATTTATATGTAGGTTAAAGGATTGAACGCAAATATATGTTGAAAGGAAAGAAGTTAGAAGAGCTTTGTTTCAAATTAAGGCAAAAAAGAAATGAAAGCAAGGATGGAACAAAATTTGTGTTGTAAATAAGCAAGGATGAAGCATGTATAACTAAAAAAACTCGTATTCTTCGGTATTAAAATCAAGACACAAAGGGCTTGAAAGCATGTAACCAATCTGTTGGAGAAAGACCAATCATAGGTGAGCACCTTCCAAGCTTCCAAAGCCAAAATCAAATGTCCAACACCAAAGACTAAAGACTTTACTAAAGACCAAAGCCATTCATTCTCGGATGAGACGTGATAGCCATTTAGTCAAGATCCAAGAGAATAAGACAAAACAAAGGTCAAGAATATGAAAGCTTGGATGGAGGGGACACGTGTCCCACCAAGACATAAGAAGACAAATTACAAGGCTTTAATGCAAAGAGCTAAAACGGCAGTGGAAAAGAAAAAAATTCTTGAAAAATACCTAATTCTTCACATATTAATAGTCGGCCTCCACATTTCAAGAGAGAGCTTCATTTTCTTCTTTTATATGCTTTAGGAGCCGATTCTTCTTCCTCTTTTAGTTTCTTATTTTTCTTTGTTTAGTTCTTAGTTTATTTTAATCCTTTTGCTTGTATTTTTCATTTCTTGTGTTATTATTCTCTACATTTCTTGTTTTACTCTTTAAATATTAGTTGTTTAGTATTTTTTAAAAAATATTTATGTTAAACCTTAGTTATTTTTATTTATTAATGGAATGCTTTGTTTTTATTAATTTGAGTTTTGTTCTTAATTTTCTAGCTTTTGGTTTGTTAGTTTTTTGTGTTTTATTTATTTTCCAGCCTTTTATTTTGTTTATTTTATTATTTTATTAGTTTGTTTAATATTTTTTAAATTTTTTAAATTATGTTTAGCTACTTTAGTCTTAGGTTTGAAGTTAATGATGGAATTTGGGATGAATAATTGTGAGAATTAAATAGGAATTAAATGAGCTTTGTGATTTAGGTTATGATTGAATTGGGAGTCCACATAAATGTCATGAATTATTAATTAATGCTTAGGATTAACTACCCTAGGTATGATTGTTAGTTTAATTACTAGGATTGAACCATGTGATATGTAATTGTCCTTGGCGATTTCCACAAGTAGCAATAGGCTTGTCGGATTTGTTAGGATACTTAACCAGCTAGTTTAGAATTCCAATTCTCAAAGTTACAAAATCCAATCTTGCGAGATTTTGACTTACGATAGATATTCCCTAGTGTATTAAAGTTATCGCGTCATTAAATCTAGAGAGTTTATTCTAAGTTGCCTCGTAGTTAGGGATAGATTTTTTATCACATAGGACCTATCTAAAATTAGAAAAAATGAGGGTTTGAGATCTTGTTCAAAACTATAGGAAAACATTTTAAATCAATCACAAGTTATTTATTTTGAGGATTAATTATAATTTTAGAATCTTGGATTTATTTTCCTCCCAGCTTTCTTTTATTGTCATTTTTTTATTTTTTATATGCTTTTTATTTATTCATTTTGTGTTAATTGTTTGTTGTTGCTCTTTATCTTAATGTCTTTGCATCCAAAGGTTCTTGTTTTTACTTTTTATGCAGCATTAGAATAGCTTTAACATACCCTAACTCCCTGTGGGATTAACCCTGACTTACCCTAACTACTTAGTTAAGTTAGTTAGGTAAATTTATTATTTGGGAGTTTGCAACGACTCACCACATATATCAATATTTCATAACACTTCAATTCAGAAAAAAATACCAATCCATGAGATACACAAATGTTTTTCAAATTTATCAATTCTAGCTAATCTTTGTTATTCAATTTGTTTAGGGCCTAGATTAACCTAGTAGACTATATCCAATGGTTCGCTAGCTCAAATCATCATCTTTTCTGAGTGGATAAATCAAAAATCACATGCGCATATGTGTATATATGTTTGGAACAGAGTATCACTCCATCATATCACACCTGATACCCCAACATCCCTCCGATGCCTAGCCGTGACAAGGGTTTCCCTGAGACTCGAGATACCTCGGTACCACTCTGGTTCTTAACCTCTACGCAACATCCCTAGGACTTAGGATGTTGTGACACTGCTCCACATATAGGCCTAACCCGCATTAATATCATATCATCCCAATATCAATCACAAACTAGGACCACTAAATATACTGAACTTAATTAAGCTATCTCTTATTCCTTAATATCAATCCGACTCTCATTTCGATTCTCTCGATATGTTATCGCTAATCATCATCATCACTTTCATGTCTAAATGTTCAAGTTTTCTAGTTCAATAATGAAGATGCTCTTGATGTAGAAATTTGCAATAATTTTTCACAATAATAATAATTAGTCTAGTCAACTAACATAATTCAGAATTTCTCAACTAATTGGAAAAGTCATAGCACAAACCATTAATTTACAAATAAATGAAAATATTAATTAAATAGCCAATCAAATAATCACGTTGTGCACTAACCACACTTAATCATAATTTATTCCACTTTCATACTTTAAGAAAATACTGTATTTAATTAAATAATATCGTGAATTAATTAAGAAAATTTCCATTATTCAAATAATCCATCACGTATTAACAATATCTTTCATGTAAATCAATTTAATCAAAACAATTATCATGATTAGATATTTCCAAGATAAATATGATTTCATAGCAAAATTACTAATTTAATTATACAAGGAATTATTTGAAGATTTTCCAAATTCCACGCATTCCATATAATCATTTAAATTATATTACTTGAACAAAATATAATATTGTAAGGGTACAAATAAGAAGTCCTTACTCGTTCTCCATAAACTCAAATTTCTCTGATGGGATCGATTTTTTAATTTCTGATCCATTGAACCTATATAATCACAAAAGTTCGATAAGTAAAATTTAATCACTTACCATGCCCAATTCACCAATATTTCAAAATTAAACATAAAACTCCAAATTCACTAATTTAATCTCCAACATTCCAAAAATAGCCCTGAATTGTTGAAATCCCAAATTTTCCATCTAATAAACTTTTAAATCTCCAAACTACCCCTAACATGCCCTTTTACTAAACTATTCTTAAATTTTTATCAAAATCCTAAATTACCCTTGAATTCATCTTCTCCAATTTGTCTCCTTCCTTAGCCGAATAATGGGTTGAATTTAAAATACTGATGAATTAGTGGCTTACTTAGGACAAGTTATATTCAATGGTCTTGATATTGATAAGCTGTCGAGATATGGATGAGACCTAGTTAGGTACCTGTCCGTGGAGCAAGTATCAGGACATCCTGAGTCTCGAGAATGTCCTATGTTTATAGCTAGGTACTGGAATGGTACTGGGTTATCCTAAGTCTCAGAGATACCCTGTGTTGATGGCAAGGTACCAGAGTGGTACTAGGATACCAGATCAGATGAGATGTAGCGAGGGTACCTTGTGCCGATATTTATTTTATATTTTTCATATCCACATGGAGATGGTTGTGATTGTGATGATGAGTTTAGTCGGCGAACCATTGGATATAGGCCTACTAGGTTAAAAAGGGTTCGACTAAGTCAATAATTAAAAATATAGCATAATTTCATTTAATAGTAAGAAAAATATCAATAATGACAATATTATTGGTTGTTGCTTTATTTATTAAGTATGTTATGATGGTAGGATATTAATTTTGCATTGTGAATATGACTTATGTTTTGCTTTACTATTATATCGTTATGTACTGTGTTGAATTTATCCATCTTTCCCTCTTTCATTTTGTTTCTTCTCCAGTCATCTTTTCCAACCAGCTCTTCACTGTCTCTAACAATGTTGCTTACACCAATGCCAAAACACCACCTTCTTTCCCCTTCCTCTTTTCAAAATACCTTATGATGGATATTTCACAACCAAACAATCACCAAAGAAAATAGAAAAACAAAATAAGCATCATCAAGAAAAATCGAAGCTTATTGCCTGTAGCAAAGCTTTAAATTCTAGTGACCTCACAAACACTCTGCTCCACTACTTCTGAAAAATTGACAATCAACCTTTCTAGTGACTTAGCACCTGTTGCCTCCCTCTCCCTTCTACTTCCTCTCATTACATCACTCTCTACAACTGAAAGGGAACCAAATGCAAGAATTCAACTACCCCAACGCACAAGCAAATAATCCTCTAACGGCTCAGCTTATAAGACATTTACTTTATTTTAGCTCCATCAGTGCAAAGAAATAAAGATTGGTAAAGAAAATGATTAAACTTACGAGCAACAATAGAGAGAGAGCATCACAGAATAGAGACGTTCGATGGAGTGAAAATCTCCAGCAAAAGGAGATGGAAATATGAAAAATGAAAGGAAAAAAAAACAGGAAACATGACAACATTTGGAATGGCCATATGAAAAATGTCGGCAAGAGAGAGGGAGGGCATGATATGAAGGTTTATGGGATCAAGAGATATTGCCTATTGGATTGGGCTAAAGCCCAAGCCCAAATGGAGTGGATGTTACATTTAATAATACACATATATATTTTCAACATTATCATTATTATTATTATTAATGGAAAAATTATAAATTTACAAGTAGGGACAAAACTGTAATTTTACAAATAAGGGCATGAATGTAAAAAACAAAGTAGTGGTAAGTTTTTAAATAAATTTTACTAACAAGCTGTAAATCATATAAGATGGCATAATTGTAAATAAACTGTAATGGTAAATCTGTAATTAATATAAGATGGCAGTATTATAAATAAACTGTAATAACAAAACTGTAAATCGTACCAGATGGCAGAATCGTAAATAAGGTGTAATAGCAAAATTGTAAATATTTTATCTTCAACTTCCAAATAGGTCAACCGACTCGTGAGTTATCCATGACTCGTCCAACTATATCTAATCATTAGAAAAGTTGTTTTCAACTATTTTAAAGGGGTTTTACTCCTCTTTCAAAGATTAAAAGATTTATATAATCTATTTTAACAAAAAAAAACCCACTAAAAAAGAGATCTAAGAACAAAAAGTTTTAGCTATATATGATATTACAAAAAAACTCATATATTTTAACAATATTTGTTGCAAAATCTTATCTAAAACACAGACTAATGTATATATAAATAAGATATGAAGTATTTATATCCAGAAAAATAACATGCCCATTATTAACAGGATTTTACAAAATGGATATAAAATAATAAAAAAATTAAAAAATAATATATAAGAATGAAAAAAAAGTTAATAACTAGATTCCATAATTTTGAAGCATGTATAAATAATATGGTGTAAAGTTTACTTTTTACAAGTGTTAAAAGTTGACTGGAAGCTATGATCCTTTGTACAAATCAAACCACAATAGAAAATAGAAAATCTATGATTCGTTAAATCTAATTCACTAACAACTATCACACACCACTATAATGTCGTCTTGAATCAACAATAATATAGGATGACCATCCAAGAATACATCAACTACGTTAAAATAAAAACATTGTAGTGGACTATAAACTCGTTAGGTAGTTTTAGGCAAAATTAATAAATGGATCTAAGGACCCATAACAAGATTAGTAATATAATGTCTATCTCATAAATGGAACAAATGATACATGCACATATTAAAAATCAATTTTTTTCATAAGATTATATTAGTCCATCATAATTAATTCAACACTAGTTTTGGCTTCTCTAAAGTTCATAAACTGGAGCGCTTCTCCTTTTAGGTGGTGGTCTCCATTAAACTACATGCCTCAAGCATTTCCAAACTCCATTAGCATATTTTCTATTATTTTTCTTTTGCAAACCCTTCTATGAAGAACAACTTACTGAACTTATTTGTATTTACCCTAAAGGTAAGGAATAATTCTTTGTATTAAAGCATCTTGTTCACTAGTAAATTTCAGATTGATTGTAGTTCCCTTGTAACAACACTGATACTAATACATATGGCAAATAGTCAAAAGCAATTGGTAGGATTATCCTATTAATTGTTCATTGAGTTACCGATAACGGATCATGACATACAACTCCTGATAAACTTTTCGAGGTTGTTCCTTAATTGGCTCTCCTTTTACATGTATCAATTCTCCCAATGTATTTTTTTACTTTTTTAAGTAGGCATAGATGTATAAATGCCTAATTGAAGATTTTTGTATTAGTATTCCTCCATCGAGAATATGAAGTTACTTTTGTTTAAGACTAAAAATAGGATTCCATATGTTAATGACTTTCTATTAAATCTTTATATCCACTCTATCCATAATCAGCTTATTCAATAATAAAAAAAAAAACTTTGATCCTGTTCCGACAACTATGGTAATAGGTTTCCAATTCTTGGACGTCACTTGATATCTTATCATCATGGCATTCGAACCTCAATTCATTCAACTGACTTTCAACATTTCTAAAAAAGGTTTCTAACTTTTGCTCCAAGTTTTATTTCCACTCAAGCGTTTTGAGAAATAATACTTTTTGTCTTACCAATGACTTTATGTATTATTAAGGGAAAATGTTTAAAATATCTTTCTCTATCAAAATTTAAATTTTAGATGGAACAGTAATTTAATTTATAAAAAAATGAGTCCAACATAGTTTTACATAAAGATAAACTCAAAATTTTCTGAAACTAAAAATAAAATTCAAAAGACATTAAATTGTGGATGTATATTTTAGGTGTGAAAATCATCAAATTGTATGTAAATTCCCAGAGAACCAAATCTGAAAGTAGAAATAAAATTAAAATAGCATGTGGCAAATAAAAGGGCAGGTATCTGGAATCTGGATCCTGTACAAAACAGACTGGCGCCAAGCCGATCAATGCATTTTTTACCAGCCGTCCAATGGCCGAACTCCAGTCATCGTGGGCCCCACATTTCGTCGACTTAAAACCGCTGCTCCTAGTAACGGGATCAATCCTGTGGACTCTAG
The DNA here is from genome assembly GCA_028565735.1 of Pinacopodium congolense. NCBI lineage: Eukaryota > Viridiplantae > Streptophyta > Magnoliopsida > Malpighiales > Erythroxylaceae > Pinacopodium > Pinacopodium congolense. The sequence continues at coordinate 2,409 of JAOXYD010129567.1, read as the reverse complement.
ATCCTAACACCACACCATCATGCCACCGTATAATTTTAGGCCCCCATCCCTCATCGTCTTTCAAGTGGCATCCACGACAAAAATACCAAAAGATCCAACCCAAAGTGTCGTAGCAGAACACGTGACCAGTTCCTCCCGCTTTTCACTTCGTCCTTGCTCCTGCCACACCCATTTCTTCATCCAGCCGTCCATAATATGAGATATCGTAGCCGTCGCCTTCTCGCACTCTTCTTCAGTCGCCACGTCGTACTTGTTAGTACATTAACGGCATAAAGGGCTATTTTTATTTTTATTTGATCCCAATATTTTCCTATAAATTCGATCAAACCTGCGACGTTGTGCTTCCTCCACATTCAGAAACAAAAGCTCTCAGACTATTCCAGATCCAGAGACTTCGATATTTTAATTACACCTTTACAGGAAAAAATATTTAAAAAACCAAAATCAAAATAAAATCTTAAAAAAAGAAAGCTTCTTCTTTTCACATTTGTGAACCCCAAAGAAGAAGAAGAAGAAGAAAAAAAAAATTGTACAGTGAAAATGACAATGAATATAACTCATCAGATCGGAGCTCTTGCTGGACCGCCAATCCCAGTAGAATCAATCACCAGCACCAACACAATATCTGGAGACTCATCGTCGGCGGTGGTGTGGAAATTTCCGACCCATAGCATACGGTGCAGGATTCAAAAGGCGGACACCGTGTACCAAAAGTCCCAACCTACAAGTCCTTGCAGGTCTCCTATACTAAGCGCGATGCGTCCGGATCACTCAGTGGTGTGCCAAGCATACGCAAGGGAGGAGGCAGAGGAGGAGAGGTTGTACAGAGAGGTAGAAGCGGCGGAGAAATGGAAGGGAGTGCCTGTCTACGCAATGATGCCATTGGACAGCGTGACGACGGGGAATACGGTAAATAAGAAGAAGGCGATGAACGCCAGCTTACAGGCACTCAAGAGCGCGGGGGTGGAAGGGATAATGATGGACGTGTGGTGGGGATTAGTGGAGAGAGATGGTCCTGGTGTGTATAATTGGGGTGGCTATAACGAGCTTTTGGAAATGGCAGAACGCCACGGCCTTAAGGTTCAGGCTGTTATGTCGTTTCACCAATGTGGACGCAACGTCGGCGACTCATGCTTGTAAGTTTATTCGTTCGCTCATTCGTCTCTTTTCTTTTCGATAAAAAAAAATCTTTAATTTTCTCTATTTGATGATTGGATTATGAAAATTATGTTCTTTAAATGCCACAGAAGATGACAAATATCTTTTTCTTTTCTTTTCTTTTCATGAAATGAAAATTATCTTTAAACGGACGTGTCTTCTTGAAATGAAGCGGTGTCGCTAACTCGCTTTATAACTAAAAGTACACACGTTAGCTAGTATCTGGTCATCTTGGACACGGAAACGTCGTATAATACCAGGTGTCTTTCTTTTTAGATTCACCTGATTTTCGTCTGCAGCTATTCCATCCTCAAATTGATCGTTGTGTTTTTATGATTTTGTCTTGTGAAATTAAAAGGGCTTCTATATAATGGTCCTAATTGGGTTTTTGGTCGCAGCATTTCTTTGCCAAAATGGGTGGTGGAGGAGATTGACAAAAATCCAGACCTCGCATACACGGATCAATGGGGAAGGAGGAACTATGAATATATATCACTAGGGTGCGACACCCTTCCTGTTCTTAATGGCAGGACTCCTGTGCAATGCTACTCTGATTTCATGCGAGCCTTCAGAGACAACTTCAAGCATCTTCTTGGTGAAACCATTGTGGTAATTTATTTATTTTTGTTTCCTTATTCTATTTTCATTTACCCCAATCAGTTTTCTTTTGGTGGCGACAGTTTTGTCTCTACAATATTCACCAGTACTTTTCTGTGGTATTTAGTTTGCAAAACTTGGTGGCATTTAAGTTGTATTCTGTGTATTAACCCTTGTCTATGGGTTGGGTACTTAATTCTTTCAAAATTGCATGGACTTGTATATGAAGTCTATCATGATGTAAACTGCAAACGTATACATCAGGAAAGGTGAGTTCTGTAAGTGGATCTTATGAGTGCGGAATACCAAGGAGCAAATACTTTACCGGAACTTATTATGTCATTTGACGTTTGCCATGTATACAACGCTTGATGGGATCCGATTCCAATTTATCCCTGACTTTTAGATCCAAACTGTTATTCTAGTTGTCGTAACGTCTCATTGTGTCAAGTCCCTTCTTGCATTTTCCTTGGGTTGAGGTTTAATTCATTGCACTTCGTCAGTTGATATTAATATGTATGAATTTGTTTCTTTCAGGAAATCCAAGTGGGAATGGGTCCAGCAGGGGAGCTCCGCTATCCTTCATATCCAGAACAGAATTTGACATGGAAATTCCCAGGGATTGGAGCCTTCCAATCTTATGACAGGGTATCA
>JAOXYD010129556.1:0-11004 GCA_028565735.1 Pinacopodium congolense | reverse complement strand
CAACCCTGACTTGCCCTAGCTACTTAGTTAGGTAGGTTAGGTAATTTTATTATTTGGTAGCTCACGACGGGCTCATCAGTTACCAGACTCTCTAGGGGTAAGAACCATGGTAGTGCCAGGGCATCCCTCTAGGTTCACTTGTTTACCACTTCCTAGAGTGTGATCATCTTGACTTTATAAAGTTTTTTTTTAATCTTGAAGACCAACTTGCACATAAGGCTCAACAACAATTTAATTAACATTCTTAGCCACTTGAGTTGTCATAGGAGGAAAATCCTTACTAAGTAACTCCTATTGCAGTCCTGTTTCAAAAAACCTCCCTATAGGTTTCCATTCTTTCATCTAGGTTTATTATAAAATTTTCCATTCATATTTTATTTGAATTTCCTTCATTATAACCTCTCCAGCCTCATTGTAAATACCTTGTTAAAACTTATAGGCCAAGTTTTCTGCAAATCAACTTCCATAAACATTCTAGCATCATTAACCCTAGACATTTTGGTAGTCTAAGTGTCTATCATTAATGGTTTCCCAACTGAGCTTGCTATTCTAATCAATCCCTCATTATTCCAATATTCATAGGGAATATTGTGGAAATGAGTCCACACCAGACCAAACCTTATATCTTCATGTTCACCAGCATTTAGAGTCCACTTTTTTAGAAATAAAGGCTCACCTTGGATGTGCTAGGGGCCTTTTTCAAGGACTTTTTTCTATGCCTTTTTTAGAATCAAGCATGAACAAAAATTAATTAGAACTAGTGATTAAGGTATTTACTAAACCATAAGGTAGCCAGGATTTCAAAAGAATAGCTTGAACAGCTGGGTAAGTAGGTCTCTTACCAATGAGAAAGCCAATTAGGATGGTCTTGAGTCTAGCAGCTCCTTTTCGAGAAAGCTCTAGCAGAGGAATGACTACAATTTGACCATCTTGAGTGGCAAGAGGGTAGTATGTCAAGGATTTCACATTGGTTAACCCCTTTGGAAGGTTAGAAACCGTAGACTTCCTGGTTATGAGCTAAACTCATTTTGGCACCATTAAAGATGAGCTAAGCTCATTTGTATTGAAAGAACTCGAGGGACGATTTGGTAGAGGAGCATGAGATTGGGTTAAAGGGTGAGATTTAGGGTTAGGAGATGACACCTCTAAATTAGGACTTGGAGTTTGGGAGTTAGGGTTTGAGTCTGTCAGCTTAAGGTTTCGATTTTGGGAATTGAGGTTTGAGTTTGGCAATTGAAAATTTGGGTTGTCAATTTGACCAAAAGGAATCGACGGTAAGGCCATCGAGGGAGAAAGTGATAGATAGAGATTGTCAGGGTTAGGTTAGGATAGGACAAAGTGGGATTCAAGGTGGGAGACAAGGCTAGAAGGGGTAGAGCAGAGTGGGAAAGAGACAAGACCATTTAGAAGAAAGAAAAGGGCAGAGGAGCAAAACTACCAGCGAAAACCATCATTACTACTCATTCTCTCTCTCTCTCTCTCTCTCTCTCTCTCTCTCTCTCTTATAATTGTTACTTCTCTTTTTCCTATAAAGCACATATCTATTGATTAGAAACACAAAAGTTAAGAATATAATGAAATCAAAGAGTTAGAATATACTGGAATATGCTCCAAACTGGACTATAATCTATAATCATGTTGATCCACTCCTTAGAACCTTTGATAGTAATTTGAGTAATTATCATAGTGAATTAAAAGAGAAATGACAAAGAAGACCTAAAGCTATTTAAAAATTTTGCCTAAAATATAGAAAAAGACTAACCAAAATCTTTGCAAAACTTTCTAAAGATGCTTAAATGTGTCTTCATTAGGTTCATGTTGGTTTAAGGAGTGATTAGTCCAAGTTACCCTTAAATTCCATGTTAGAACACACCTCTAAAAATATTAAAGGTCTTTAAAGTTGAAGATTAATGATGCCATTCATCTCCTGCATTATTCTTTCGTCCACGTAATGGTCTTCATTAATGGTTACTCACTCCACAACGGCACCATGAAAGGATTGCATTGTTCTCTCGAGTTGACTATAAAGGTGGTACGTTTGGGAAATTAATGATGTTGCTAACAATACATGCTGGTTGTCTAAAAAATCTTCCATTCTTTGTTATTTTTGTAAAAGAAAACTCACACTCTTTAGAATGAACCTATAATTTAAACAATGATAAGCATAAATTGGATAATTTAATATCAAAATAGGAGTGAAATCATATTATATTATGCAAATCCTATCAACTACATAACTGTTTGTAACCATCTTGAAAGATGAAATGGTGTGATAAGCTTTATCTATCAAATTACACTCTTCCTTTAATGGGAATAGATGTACTATTTTATGATGATGAATATTAGGGCTTTAAGGAAATTTCTTTTCAATAACATTACTAAAACTTCATAAATATCACAGATCTTAATTTTTCAAAAAAATATACCATTTAAATACAAATCCATTCCATTTATTGATGTTAATAATAAAATTTTCAAGAGAAAAATACAATTATTAGCTAGGAAATACATTAATAACACTAGTACCATAGTAAAAAGTCTAAGATTTTCTACTCCACCTTATTATATTTATTTGAAATGATACTTATAAGTTGAGTATTCCTTAGAAACATCAATATCATTACAGAAAATTCAAGATTTTTCACTACACCTTATTATATTCCACTTCACTTTACCATAAATATTAACATTTGTTTTGTGGAGATACATTATTGAGCTACTCCTATAGTGATTAATCTTGATCTCTAAGATTCCTAAATTTTGGTTCTTTCTCCACACATATAGGATATTCTATTAAGTTATATCTTATAATCAACTAATTAGTTGTAAATTTGTGAAATGATTAATTAAAAATATTATTTATCTTATGCATTTTTATTAAGTAATGTATAAGATAAAATTTATGAGATAAATGTACTTTACAAATAAAATTATGATAAAAGAAAAATTATGAGATTCCTATTACATTTATGTATTATCTCTAAATTGTTTCTCTTGTCATTTATTAAAACTAGATATTAATAGAGCGAAAGAACTAGTATATATTATAATAAGAACAAAGATGCTCAAACTAATGTGTAAGTGCTTCTTAAAGAGAAATTTCATTGAAGTAATCTAATATGAGAATTTCATAAAAAAACACTACCTATGTTTATCGAAATGCTCATTATCATGATTATATAAGTGATCACTTATCTTGAAATCTCTAAGGTATCTTATATATAAATTGTTATATTTTGATACTACTTATGATCTATCCTAGTTAAGGATAGCTAGCTTGATAGTCATTGAACATAATATGAATTATATGGAGGTAATTGAATGCCTAAATATGATTATTTTTACCATAAAATGAGTAGAAATAATATTTCATTGTTCTTGATTGGTATGGATTTAAGAAATTATTGACCAAGATGGAAGATCACATTGAAAATAGTTTTCAATCATTAATCAAATCAAATACTAATGATAAAGAACTAATGTACTTGGATTCAAATAGAGTAGAAATTGATTTCATAGTTTATATCTAATCAAACCATTGTATGAAGAAAGGGCTAAATTATGTAAAGTGATTATGATGAAAAAGGTTAGTCAAAGCTACTTTGGCATTCTTAATATTTGGTTTATCATGATTTAATGCTATATGCTAATATTGATATGTGGATGTAGAAAATTAACGATAAATTAAAGGAGTTTAATTTATCTAATTTTAAGTTCACCTTAAAATTATGATTTATATACCTTGTCAACAAATTTAGGTACCTAGTAGGTAACACAAAAGCAGTTAAAGAGAGAAAAAGCAATTTAATCAATTTGGACTTTAATGTAAAATTTGAGAAATTTTAAGGATAAATATAAGATATTTGGTAAGTAAAGAACAATATTAGATATTAGATCTTATTTTAGTGTAATTGATATTTAATTAAAATTAATTGTAATTCTAATTAAAGAATATTTGAAATTATAATTATATTTTAATTAAAACATTAAAAATCTCCAACTCTATTATAAGTAAGCGTAGGCTCTACAAAGAGTAATACCTTTGACTTACCGCTCTCTAAACTATTTGAAAAATTCTTTCAATTTATTCATGTGGATGCTATTAGAAGTCAGGTACTTGTGCAGCTATGATGGTTTTCACTTAACCTATAAATTCAAGAGGAGTTGTAGAAAATGGATAATTCTTCATCATAAAATAAAATTTATGATTAGTGCCTTGTTATATTTATGAATTAATTGTGTTATATAATTAACAACTGATCTTAAATTTGAGAAATTTAAAATTTTATTTTCTACTTATCTTGATTCCCCAAATTTAAAGGACTTTATATGTCTTAAAGATAAGTGCATTGATTTTTTTTATTGCCTATCTCATGTATTATCTATTAATTTGAGGCTTTATTTCATGGATTGAAAGAAAGAATTGTTGTTGGTATGGAATTAGACTTGTGATTTTGAAATGAAATTGATACTTTGATTATGAAAAGAAAGAGAATTGTAAAAAGGAAACATATATTTTTTTTTGAAAAAGATGAACTTTAAATCTAAAAAGTTAAAATTTGAAAAATAATAAGATTAATTTTTATTTAAAGGAAAGTGTAAGTCCTATATTGTATCTAGGGGCGGGGGGTAAATCATGATTTAAACTCCTCAAACAAAACACAAATAAATTTGATAAACACTTGTGGAAGCTTTTAAAAAAATTATCAAATTAAACAAGTAAAGTGTATGCATAAAAATAAAGAGAAGAGAGAAGAAGTATACCACCGATTGATAGTAGTTTGGAGCGATTCAACTGGCCCTATGTCTAGCTCATAGCACAACTTGTTGAGATCATTTTACTAATGCAATCATGAGTTACAACATTTTATAGTGTAACTTCCTTTTTATGGCTCAAGAATAGCCTTTCGTCTTCTTTTTCTTAGACTAAAGAATAATCTCACCAAAAGACAAATCTTAGAAAGAATGTTTCACTTAAGAAAACTTGGTGTATAAAAGAGGCTCATAAAATACTTGGATGGATGTATACAAAATAGTCTCACACTACTTCACAAGACACACCAAAAACACTTAGAATGCTTAAAATACTTGTAAGAAGACTTAGGAAGATTATTCAATTATTAACTTATATATCACAACTATTTATACTAAGACCAACATTAATTAGTCGTTGTCCAACAGATAAAATATTTATCCAAAGAATATGTTCATTAATTTTTTTTATCGTTGTATAATCTGACCATTGCTAGGCTTTCTCCTTGTAATCTGTATGATTCAGTTGATCAATTAAGGTGTTTGATTGACCAACATCATAAAACTAGACATTCGATTGACTTATACCATGATTTGGTAGAATGACACTCACTTTCCATGCATTCAGTTGATTGACTTAAAACATCATTCCACAATAAAAAAAACTTGATCAAATTCCAATTCATCAATGTAAAGCACATACAGAGGTTCTAACTTATTAATATCAAACATAAATTAATTAACTATTTTAAGCTTACCAACTTTCTAACCTTTATGCTTTCAATAATTTTACAGATCAAGAGGATTTTTCACATACAAAACCATTAACCACATAAGTTCTCTTGATTATGCTCTTTCATGCAAATTTTAAATCATAAATGTATATATGTATGAATGAGCCTCTTAAAAAAATCATAATGAATTAAGTAAAAGCTTACAACAAAAATTACATAAATCAAATAATGTCAATCTGATTCACTTCTTCAAGGACTTGAGTCTTCATACATGATCTTCATAAATTCTATTATAGCTCTAAGACTCTTTAAGCAAATATATTTGAATTTCATTGTCTAAAATTAAATAACAATTCAAGAATCAAACAAAGTTCAACCCCCTCCTAAATTCATGCAAAAAGTAACTAATTGATAAAAGCACACACATTCCCCCTAAATAAGACATGATATCACACCTCTCCCCATTTTTGGATTCAACAAAAACACATATGAGGATGCAAACATGTATACACAAATCATATCATGCAGAAAAGCCATCCATCTTGCCTATTTCTAGTTGATGCAAAGTGTCAACAAACTTAAGTTCAATGTCACCATGTTGAACATGATCTCTAAAAAAAAATGATATATGATATTTATATACTTAGTTCTAAAATGTTAACTGGGATTCTGGTAGGGGCCAAATTGATAGTGTTTTTAAGTGTTAATTGATGTAAATTTACCCCTATTTGTATGCTTAAATGTTTAATTTATGTTTAGAAATGTTTAAATTATAGATTGATGTGAAGAATTAGAGAATTGAGCAAAAAGTAATAAAAATAGTCTAAGTCTGGACCATCAACAACGGGTTGCCAATCAAAATAGTCCAAGTTTGGACCATCAATGGTAGACTAGTAGCCCACCGTTGATGGATCCACAGCTAACCGTTGAAGAAGTCAAAAGTAGACTATTAACAGTGGCTTGTTCATCCTTCAACGATGCCGTTGTATGTTGGTGCCCCATGATCGTAGGGCGCAAACACGGTTTTACAGTAGATTCTTTAACAATTGTGGCTAGCTATCTCCCCACTTGTTACTGCTACTCTCCTATAAACAAAGGATGTCTTAGAGCTTTAGAAACCAAGTAGCTTAGGACCTGTAAACTTTTTTTTTTCTGTTTTATAAGATCAAAATAGTTTAGGTTGGTTTTTCTTTTGTTTTAGTTTCAATATTTGTAAAATCAATTTTCAGGTTATTCCGGAAGTTGTAATAACGTGAATTAGAGTTAGTTAATCATTTCAGATCCATCTTTAGTGATTTCTAACCTTTAATTTTATATATTATGATTTTATTTATGAATTAATCAAGGTTTATATTGCTTAAGTTAATTGTTTTGTTAGCTTTGATAAATTTTTGTGCTTAATATTTAAGTTTAGTTTATCTAGGTTGTTAAATGTATTTATTGATGGTTAATTGTGTTAATGAATAGTTAATGCATGATTAGTGAGTTAATCTTTGTTTATTGATTGCTTAATACTTGTTTTGAACTAATCACTTAGGATATTGCCATCAGATAATCTAGGATCCGATAATCTCTACCTAGGTTATTAGAAAAATGAATAAACAACGTGGTCTAAATCAGTGAAATAACCAAAGACTTGGTTAATCATAAGGGTGCTAGTCTTAAATTAGGCAAATTTAGGATTAGATTTCCTAAACTTAAAGCCTATTACCTAAGTCTAAAGTATAACCAAACTTCAGAATAGGACTAATAAAGATAAGCTAGTGCCTTAACCATAATGCTGTCTTGATTTAGAGAAGATACCCTAGATTAAGCATCACTGATCCATCAATTAAATCATCAACCACCAAAGCTTTAACTAGATAATTTAGGAAAAAGCAACCTTAAATTCTTTAACAATTGATTGAAATTTTTCTAGGCTTTTTAGGTTAATAATTTTATTTTAATTTCTTAATTTTCAAAGTCTTGATTCTCTAGATAATTGTAATCTTATTAACCTATTACTTACAATTACATACACACTTCCTCGTGGGATCAATACTCAGAGTCTTAAAAACACTCCACTATATTACTTGTTGCAATGGGTGCACTTGTTGAAGAGTTTGCCTCGAATTAATAGTGACTTTTCACGGTAAATGATAAGATAAGTTTGAGCTAATTTGGTGTCAGGCTGACTGCAATCAGATTCTTAGTCAAACAAATAGTGCTCACGTTATCATATCTTATAGGGATTTTGCACAAGTTCAAAACATAGTCCCTAAGTTGTTTTCTAAACTATAAATTTTGAGTGTAATAACTATTAGCGGGTACATATTCAGATTCAGCCGTAGACAATGCAATAGAATTTTGTTTTCTAGAAAACCATGAAACTAATAGATTACCTAATAAATGAAATGTACCAAAAGTTATTCTTCTATCTAATAAACTTCCAGTATAATCAGCGTCAGAATATCCAACTATGTCTAAACAAGTATTTCTAGGATACTAAAGACTTAAATGCAATTTACCAATTATTGCAAAATGCGTTTAATAGCTAATAAGTTTGATTCTTTAGGTGATGATTAAAATTGAGTACATAAACAAATACTAAATATTATATTAGCTCTACTAGCAGTTAAATACAACAATTACCAATCATACTTTGATATTGCTTTACATCCACTTCTTTACCATCTTCATCTTTATTCAATTTTGTGGAAGTGCTCATCGGGGTACCCAGCAGCTTAGTTTGACCCATGCCAAATAGTTTGAGTAGTTATCTTGTGTACTTAGCTTGGTTTATGAAAATATAGTCCTTCATTTGCTTGATTTGAAGTCTATTTCAATTCTCCTATCATGCTCATCTCGAACTCCCTAGTTATAAACTTAGTAAACTCTTAACATAGTAATTCATTAGTAGCATCGAAAATGATATCATCCACATAAATTTGAATAATCAATAAATTGTTTTTTTCTTCCTTAATAAATAAGGTAGTATCCGTTTTGACTTTTTCAAAACCATTTTCAAGAAAAAATGAACTTAATCTATTATATCATGCTCTTGGTGCTTATTATAAACCATATAAAGCTTTTGATAGTTTAAAAACATGATCGGATGTATTATGTTTTTGAAAGCCGGGGGGTTGCTCAATATAAACTTCTTCTTGTATAAAACCATTCATAAATATACTTTTAATATCCATTTGAAAAAGTTTAAAAATCATATGATATGTAAATGGAAGTAAAAGTCTAATGGCTTCTATTCTAACCATAGGGGAAATGTTTCTTCATAATCTATCCCTTCTGCTTGGTTATACCCTTTAGCAACTAATTTTGCCTTATTTCAAATTATGTTTTCTTGTTCATCTAGCTTGTTCTTAAAAACCCATTTAGTGCTTATTATAGGATGATCATTAAGTTTAGGTACTAGGTTCCGAACTTTGTTCCTTTTAAATTGACTTAGTTTCTCATTCATAGCCAAAACCCAATTCTCATCATCTAAGGATTTTTCTATAGTCTTTGGTTCAATATTTGAAATAAAAATAAGATACGATAAAATAAAATGTGAGTAGTGGTTACCCCTTGTTTAATATCACCGATTATTTGGTTGGGGGGATGATCCTTTTTGTATCTCCAATTTCTTTGTAATTCTCCATCGTTTCCTTCTTCACTTTGTTTAACTTTTTGCTTTTGAGATATTTGCCCTTCATCTTCAATCGATAGTCTTTCTATATTCTCAGATAAATTTGTATCATCATTTTTAAAAACTTCCTTTCTTTCAAGGAGGTTTCACTTATCAAATATAATATGCATCGATTCTTCTACTACATGAGCAGTTTTTAAAAAAATTCTATATGTTTTGCTGTAATTTTTTAAAAATCAAACTTATCCAAACTATCTTTAGTGTTTAAAATGTAACTCTTGTAACCAAACACTTTGAAATGGCAGTTTTTAAATTTCTTTCCATTTAAAATTTCATAGGGTGTCTTATCTATTTTATGCCTTATGTTAACTCTATTTATGACTTGACATGCACGTGTAACAGCTCTAGTCTAAAAATGCTTAGGTAAAACATAATCATTTATTATAGTTCTAGTCATTTCTTATAATCATCTATTCTTTCTTTTTACCACACCATTTTGCTAGGGTATCCTAGGTGGAAAAAAATTATGCGTAATGGCATAATTATCACACAAGCAATCAAATAAGTTATTTTTAAATTCTCTATTATGATCACTTTTAATAGATACAATAGATATGCCTTCTTCATTTTGAATTTTATTTGCAAATCTCACAAATGATTTAAAATATTCATCCTTTGAACTTAAAAACAAAACTCATGTAAAATGACTAAAATCATTAACAAGGCTAAATGTATATGAATTTCCACCTAAACTAGCTACTCTAGTAGGGCCTAACAAATCCATATATAAAGGCTCAAGAGGTCTAAAAGATGTTATTGATTTCTTGCTTAGAAAGGAGCTTCTTACTTGCTTTCCCATTTGACATGCTCTATAAATTTTATCCTTTTCGTACTTTATGCTTGGGAGTCATCTTACTAATTGTTTTGAGTTGAGTTTTGATAAAAGGTCTATGCTTGCATGTCCAAGTCTTCTATGCCAAATCCAAGAGTATTCACTTAAGAAAATTAAAAACTTGTTTTCAAGGTTAGTCATATTATGTAAATCAATATAAATGTTTCCTTCTTTTTTTCCCCCCCTAAGAACACAACACTATCATCACAAATTTTCAAAACGATAAATTCATCTCCTACAAAACATACTTTGTAGTCTTTATCACATAATTGGGTTATACTTAACAAATTATGCTTCAAACCTTCAAAAAGTAAACATTATCAACTGATGGACAGTTATCCTTACCATAATTTCTAATGCCAATTACCTTACACCTAGCATTGTCTCCGAATGTAATGGAACATCCATCCTCTATTTTGAAAGAGATGAACTGTAAAGGATCATTGATCATGTGTTATGAGCATCCAATATCAACATACTACTTGTTCCTTTTCTTGATAACTAGTAAAATAAAGCATCATATAGCTTTAGGTACCCATATTGTCTTAAGTCCTTATACTGTTATTATCATACCTATCTCATCCATTTAGCAATAAAATCCCTAAATATTAAAGAAAACATAGTTAAAGTAAATAATGTTTTTAAAAGAAAGGAGAAAGATGGTTGCAGGAAACAGGTGAGAAAAAGAAAGATGTGAAAGAATGACTACAAAAAATTTTCTTTAAAACCTGTCAAAATAGAGTATTGGTCAACCGAGTTATGCCTATCGGTCGGTCAATATTAAGTTAAACGATATTCAGGTTCGGTCGACCAAACTAAGATGCTTTTGAATATTTTTCCAAATTTTATAGAAAATAACATATTAAAAACAAGATCATTTCTAGTGTAGATGTTGAACCAAGGGAGGTTCCAATCTTAGTTTTGATTATACCAAAACATGCTTTATCACTAATGGTTTGAGTTTATGATGTTAATCTTAAAGTTAGGTATGTTTCAAGAAGAAT
>JAOXYD010129545.1:0-11004 GCA_028565735.1 Pinacopodium congolense | reverse complement strand
GGGTGCTACATCAGATTTCTATTAATGGGGATTGATAAAAGGGTTGAATTGGTATGCAACGAGGACTGACAATATGCTTATCCTTTTTTTAGACATAGTCGATTATTATAGTAGTATGGTTAATCAATTTATTTTAATATCATTTATCGTGAGTTTATGAATATATTGATTGATTGATTGACATGACACATTGGTCATCCAATATTTCAAAATGATTGATCATAGTAACTAGTTTTTAGTTAATGATTATTTCTAATTATTTTGAGTATGAATAGATCACTTATAAGTGTGGGAGTAAGTTAAGCACACTAGAGCATTGTTAAGCACTTAGGGAGATTCATTTATTAGTATTAATAAGAGATGGATGTTTTGATTTGCATAATTATATAATTATCATAATTGATGATTTTATTAGGATACACATTACGAGGGTTCTCTCATAGAAGATTTATAAGGAGTTAATCCTTATTCATGGTAAAGAAAATAATGTATAGAGAGTTTTTTTCATCAATTAAATAAAGAAGATAGTGAATTTTCAAGTAGTGTTTGGAAAGTAGACATAAGTTATGAGTTTTTTTTTGGGTTAAATCATTATAATTTCTCTATTTTTTAACTCTATTTTTATTATTGTTGTGTTTGTTTTATAATTAATTTATACAAATTCTTATAATAATTTATTAGAATAAATAATTCACTCGTTAGTTTAGAAGTAAAGTACAAGATAAACTCATACAATTTGCTCTCCTCCCATGTTTCCATACATGTTAACAAAACAAAATAATTGATACTTTAGGATAAATTCAAATGAGATAAAATTTTAGTAAAATATATTTTAATTTGAATTTTTTTTAAAATATTATTAAATTGTAATTAGTATTAAATATAAATTAATTTCATTTCATTAAAGAGTTTTCTTAATATCATACATGTGAAATACTTTCATTTAAAATTTTTTAAATGTTAACCCCCTATCATATAATTTTAAAAGAGAAAAGTTAGGTGGTCTCACATGGGGGACTGTTTTTTAGAGGTGAGAATTGTCAAAAGTACCCCTCATTTATTGGAGGTGGGGGGTGCAGGAGGCCCTCTCTAGGGTCTCATAATCTATCTTATTTTAAAAACTCAACGTGTAAGCATGTATTGTATATGAATTTTTTTAATAAAGCCTAATTTCAAATTATATTTGATATAAGATCAATTTTGATTATTATTTAAAAAATAATATTTTAATAAATTCACTAAGATTATAGTTGAATATATATTTTTCTCATAAATTTATCTATAAATTCACAGTTGAATTTAAAACGAAGATATTGCGAGCTAGTATAGAAAGTGTGGAGTACCTACACTCAATTACACCCAACAAATTACTTTCGTATTAATAATCACAGTCCACTTTCTTAGAAAGTGCTTAATAAACTAATTTTCAGGATGTCTTAAGTCGCATTACACGGTGGGAATCCACGTAGTTGGTGTATGGCAAGACCAAATGGAAGTATACATACAATTTTCAATCCCTGTAACAACTTTTTCTTCCCGTCTTCCTTTACATGCTTTGATGTTGCTCAAGATTTTAAAATCTTCTCTAATTGATTTTAAATGAAAATAATAGTACTTATGAATATGCTGTAATCCCATATAAACATAAAATACTACATGACAGGAATCCAAAATTAGATATAATAAATATATTGTCTATAAAACGTAAATTCATTCACATGAATCCAATATGTACAGTGCAGATGAGTTAGACCCGTACAGTCGTTGGTGTCCTAATTATTGCTATTTTTTAAAGGGCCGATTACGGTTATTCATAACCAATTATGACCGATCTTACATAAATAATAATATATTATTATTATTAAATAATTTATATTATATAATCTAATATTACAGATAACCTATAAATAATTTTAATTTACCGATTATTTAGGAATTGATTAATATTATTGTGAATTGTAATTTTTAATTATAATTTTGATAATTTTTATATTAATTTTTATATTTTATCCTCAATTTCTCTTTTTTAATTTTTATATTAAAAATTAAAATTAAAAAAACAAAACCTACCAATTAACCCCTTATGTAATTCCTTCTTTTAAATTGGTAAATATCATCGTTTCTGGATATCAATTATTAACTACGTTGATAAGCATCGACATTTGGAAATTCAGTCCGATGGTGCACTTTGTACTCTGCATTGAAAGCTGTTTTCTTTATTGGACTTACCAACTACAGAAAGTTCCCAGGAGATAAGTCCATCCACAAAACCTACCTTACCTACTACTATATTTTTTTTCACTTTTTAATATATTGTTTTTATAACAAAGGCAAGAACATTACTACCAGAATTAACCTTCCCATTACTATCAATAATTAAAGGTGAGTATAAAGTATAAACCACTTAACTCATTCAACCAAAGTCAAATCATTAAAAATAAAATGAACCAATAGTTTTTGAAAAAAATAGGAAACGATTTAATTTTTAAAATTAAAAAACCAAATTTTGTGTTTAATTTTTTAGTTATAGTCTAACCTAAATCAAACTAATGTTACAAAGTTTAGTTTATTTTGATTACTAGTATTATTACTCTATAATTATTCTTTAAATTTTCAACTTTTTATTAAAGAAAGTAATTTAATGTTAAGGATATTATTGTTCAAAAATCGTACCTTTCAAATGTTTGACTCAATTTCCCTCTTTTTTAATTAGATATTATTAAATTTATTGTCTATAATTAAAGTAAGAAAATCTATATATAAAATTCTTATTTACTAAGCTTTTTAGTGTGTTAATACTTAAGCAATTCTTACTTCTAACAATATTGAAATTTAAATTTCTTATTTTTTAAATTAAAATTTATACTTTTATTCTTATTATATAATTTTCTAAATAAATAAGATAAATAATTACCTCTGGGCTAATGAAAAATAGTTTAACATTCACGTATTTCATAGTTTTTTTAAATGAAGTTTTTATATAAATAATATAATTAATATTAAAATTTTCATGTTTATTAGCTAGTATAATCAATATTTTTATCATGTTAAGTATCAAAATATTTAAAATTTATTTAAATTATTATTTGGCTGAATTTTTTCTATTTAAATTATTCACTCAGTTGAAAATTTTCTTTTTATAAATATTTTATAAATTATTAAATAAGATTAAAACTTTTATCGTTATTATTATATGATGTTTTTATTCATTAAGACATTATTCTTTTAAAAAATTAAAGAGATGTTGGTATACTTTTATATATTTTGGTAGCTATTAAAAATCAGAATTAACTAAACTACTTTAAGCCATCCAAACTGAACCAAATTTATCTTAATTCATTTGATTTTGTTTAAATTTCTATATGATTTGATTTGATTTACATAAAAGAAACCATGATTTAAGTGGATTGATTTATAATCTGGTTAAAACCAAATTAAACAAACCCTTACTCCTACTATCAATGATACAGGCGGACTTACATGTCAAAAAATGAATAAAAGATACAAGCGGACTCCCAACTGCTCAATTTTAAGGGGTTATTTGGTATTTATGTAGGTTGTAATTTTTAGTTATAATTTTAATATATTTGTATTAGTTTTTGTATTTTATCCTCGATTTTTGTGCTGTATTAGTGTGTTGTCTTTTTCGATTTCTGTGTTAAAAACTAAAATTAAAAACATAAACCCTTACCAAACAACCCCTAAAGTTAAATTTGTAAGTGTTTATAAATTAATAGAGATTCATGAACTTTTATTTCAATTTGAAGCCTTGTACCCAAATGCTAAAAAATGTAAAAGGTGATAAAGTCATACAAATTAGAATTCAAAATTTAATAAATAGCATATATAAACATTTACCACCAATAAAAAGGGGCAAATCCAGTTGAGGTTACCTAATATAAAGACAGCTACTTATTACTTGCAATTGCAAATATTTATAATAAAATTTACCAAATAATGCCTGTCGGAAAAGCATTCAATTTAAGTTGCTACTTCTCATCATCAAAGCCACTGAACGTTTTCATCATGTGTTCAAAAAAAAAAAAAAAAGAAGATATATATGGTCCCACTACACCTACTCACTCAAATGTTCATTTTTTTGGCTTTAGCTTTTTTTTCCCCCAGTACTTTTCTGTGTACAAGTAAACGCAGGGTTGTTACTGGTAATATTAGATTACGCAATATTACAAACATGCAAGCGGCGAAGCAAAGTCGTGCCCACGCCACGAATAATTCACCAACCTCAGCCACCAACTTTCTCGCTCTTTCTATCCTCTAGATTCAGATATTATATATTATCATATGGGTAATTAATAAATTGTCTAAAGCTTGACCAAGTGACTTCTAGTTCTAGATCCAACCGCTTTATGGCGCGTGAAGAGTACAACAAGGTTGGTGCTAGGCATGTTTGGTTTCATTGTCCCATTTGGTTTTTGGTTGTTGTTGCTCTAGGTATAGAAACCAAGGAGCATATCTGCATTTGGTTTTGATCTTCTGTTATGTTTTTTCTGTTGTGTTTTGCTTTGTTTTGCTTTCGTTCTTTTATTGCGATTGCAATTGATAATCGTTGTGTTATGGACAAAAATAACGTAGATCGACAAAGAGCCAATTGTCATTTGCTATTGTTGCTCGTTAGTTGACAAGGAGCCAGTTGTCATTTGCTATCGTCAGACACTGTCGTCAATAGGTCGTCCAGAAGAGGGAAATGACATGAATAATAAGAAATTTTTATTTATTAGTAAATAATTATTACTAAATAATAATAATAAATATATATTCTTTATAATTATTAAAGATTTTGTATTAATATAAAATTTCATATTTAGTTAACTAAAAATAATATTAAAATAAATTAAAATTTAATATTAATTAATTAAATTAGTAAAAAAAATAGAGGTGTACAAGCATAAGCCATTTGATATAAAAAAAACTATGAGAAAAAAATATATGGAGTAAAGAACTAAAAACAAACAAACTACCAAAGGTCTTAAAGCCAAATGTCTGTTAGAGTAGCAGATTCACTAAATAGACTAGTCAAGAACTTCAGAGCCAACTCCGCTCTACCTCTCAATGGAAGAAGACTCACTCATAATCTCTCAACCTATTTGAGTATTATAATAGAAAATAGAGGCGCTACAACTCCTGATATAATTGCATCTGCTTAATAAGTTCCTAGAAAAGGATGCTAACTAGATTTTTGTTTCCTTTGAAAGACCCTGCGATTCCTTTCCATCCAAATATTATATAACTAATTTGCCAATGAAGATTCTAAAAGACTACTTTTTACCACCTTCAATCTTTGATCCAACTAAGGATATCCTCCTATTTAGAGAAGGAATCAGATAGTGATAACTTCAAAAGAACTACCCTCCATATAAAACTTGAGTAGTTGCAGTTAAAGTATAAGTGAGCATAGGATTCCTCCTATAATAAGCATAAGTTACACATTCTGTCAGAGAGGCTATTATATAACCTGTCACGGGTAAAGATTAGAGTAAGCTGCTAATTAAAGGATGAAGGAGCATATTGGAATGGCATTTGAAATCAAAACTAGTTTATACTAGGGAACCTTTAGATCCTTGTCCCTCTAGAATTCCCTATAAAAGAGATTGGAATAGACTCTAAAATGTTGGGTTTTCTATATGAATGCATCCTTAGCTAATGATGGAGAAGAATGTCGTATAATAGTACTAAACTCATCTAACATACTACAATTAAGGATGAACTTGTCCTGATACAATACCTCACTTACCTTAGCATTTAGAGGGATAAATAGGATAAGATATAGTAGGTTATCATTAAGGTTCAGGGGGCCCAACGTGCTCTAATTGTCTACCTAGAAGAAAGTATTAGAGTCATTCCCTATCAAGCACTTAAACAATAATCTTGTGTGCATCCTCCATCTTAGTAGATTGACCATAGTCCACCAGGAGTTGTAGTTAGGGGCACATAATCACCAACTTTGATCCATAAGATTGTGGAAGTGGATCCATTTAACCTATAAGGACTTCTTGTTCACTTGAAATTTTCAAATACTCTTTATCATTAGCACTTTATTACAAAGTTTCAGGTATAAGATTCCTAACCCACCTTTATCTTTAGGAAGGCAAGCTTGTTTCCATCTAACTTTAGCATTGTATGGACCCTTTGAATTCCCCTTTCAAAGGAAACATTTGAACATTTTCTCAATAGTTTTAATCAAGCTCTTAGGGAACATAATGTGACCATCTGAATATATATGCAAGGATCACAACATAGACTTAATCAGATGGACTTTACTTAAAAATGATAATGTCTTGTTGCTACAATTTTTTCTATTAAATTAGTGTTATAAGAGGTAAGAACTCCATAAAAATTGGTCATTTATGAGATATTTGAACTCTAAGGTAGGTAAACCTCTAAGCTAGTCAGAGTAGATATCCAACTACTCTAAGGTAGGTAAACCTCTAAGCCAGTTAGAGTAGATATCCAACTAGTTAAGTTGCTTGTAAAGTGAGATAGAAACATATAGCTTTTAGTT
This sequence comes from Pinacopodium congolense, assembly GCA_028565735.1. Classification (NCBI taxonomy): domain Eukaryota; kingdom Viridiplantae; phylum Streptophyta; class Magnoliopsida; order Malpighiales; family Erythroxylaceae; genus Pinacopodium; species Pinacopodium congolense. Next base: position 4,484 of record JAOXYD010129545.1, on the reverse strand, counting down.
TTGTTAATCACAAAATGTAAAATAGCTTCAAAAGTGGCCATAACATTTATCAAAGCGGTGATGGAGCAAAGATCAACTCTAAATAGCAAGATTAAGTTGTTTGTAAAGCCCAAACTATGGATCCCAAGTCTTCTTCATTTATTTTGGTATTTGAAGTTCTTTTCCAACTTAATCATATGGGTTCTAAGTCTTGTTAATACTTCTATTACAAGAGTAAATAAGTAAGGGGAAAGATGGTCCCCCTACCTAATGCCTTCAACACTTTTGATTAACTTAGTGGAGGGCACTATTGACAAGGATACTATATGAATATATAGTGATACATTGATCAATCTAGTTGGCAAATCTTAAAGGTAAACCAAATGCAAGCATAGTAAAGTGGATGAACTTTCAATTGAGAGAGCCATAAGTCTTATGAATATGCACTTCAATATCACAATTTTTGCTTGACCCCTTATTATAATAGTTATTAAAGAGTTCTTGAGCAATTAAGATATTATCACCTATGTTCATTCCGTCTATAAAGGCTTCTTGAGTTATACTTATCAAAGGCTTGAGCACTAGCTTAATTATAGAAGCAAGGAGATAGAAATGATTTTATAGATAAGATTGCAACAAGAGATGAGATGAAAGTCCCCTATAGAAGTAGGATTTGGCAACTTAAGGACTAATATTACAAAGGTCTTGTTGAATTCCTTTAGCAAGAAGCCATTATCAAAGAACTCCAAAACAACCATTATAATATGATGTTTGATGAGGTGTCAAAAATTTTGGAAAAAGAATGTATTAAGTCTGTCCAGGCTTAGAGCCTTACTAGGCTTGAGGCTGAAAGCAACTTTCTCCATACCCTCAGAGGAGAAGGGGTTAGAGAGCATTTCAACATCAAAATCAAAAAGTTTTCCTATAATGAAAGATTCCAACAAGACTAGGGAGCATCTAGTAGAGCTTCTCATACTAGTAAACTGGAGTATAGAGACTCAGCTTCCTGGATGGTCTCATCTTAGGATTGAGCCACAAAGCCATCCTCTTTATGAATGCATGTAATTCTGATAACATTTTCCCAAGACTGAAGTGGTATATGGAAAAATAAGTGTTCCTATCCCCATTTGACAGCCATTAGACAAGAGATCTTTGCATAATGAGTGAGTGACGTGCCTCTATAGTAGCAACACAACACGTGAATACTTTCTGTTCCTCCTCTCACAGTGTCTAGTTAAGAGGATCTACGTTGAGCAAGGTCAAGATACTGTTTAGTTTTCCTTTATGGGTAATGACTTCCAATTGAGAGTTGTTGTACTTAACTGAGTTCAAGGCCTTAAGCTCCTCTTTAATCCTTTTGAGTTTCATATTATAGGTAAAAGAAACTGATTTAATAAAAAGATGATTTAATCCTTTAAGAATTGTATCTTCAAACACCTTATCATTGACCAAATAATTATCAAATAAAAAGGAAACTTGAGTTTCCTGCCAAAAAATCCCTGATTTGTGATGATAGGGTGTGGTTCGAAAAGTGAGGATTGTCAAATGTCAGCTTACTTTCTGAAAAGTAGTCCAACCATTGGAATAGACCATGGTCCAATACAATTTTTTTAATAAAAAGATTACCATCTTGCCTATTATTCCACGTCAAATATTGTCCCTCCATTGTTTAGTCAGTCACTTTGATAGCAGCAGCTCACTTAGCCAAGTCATCCTTATAGTTCCTTTAGGGCCTGTTTGATTGGGATTTTATTTTCAGATTTGATTATTGGATTTTCTAAACACAAAAATCAATAAAGAACATCACATAGATTAAAAAAACATTCTAATACACTATAGAAATCGAGACAGACAACACAAAAATTTATAAAAATACACAAAACTCAAGACAAAAATATAACAACCACAACCAAAAGCTCAATCAAACGGCCCCTTAGTTTACATTACCTTTAGCCTCAAAGAGGTGTAAGATATAGTTGAAGTCACCCATTAAAATTTACAAACCTTAAATATTAACATGAATATCGATTAGCCTTTGACAAAGAGCTTCCTGTTAAAAGGAAAAATTAAAGTCATAGATCAAATAAACAGATAAACAAGTAGTAGAATCCTTCAGTTGCAACTCCACGTGCAGAAGTTGATCAGTAATTATTGTATCACCCACATAACCCTTGAAAGGATAGGCAGGTATTACCAAAGATAGGACTTAAAAATAATAAATTAATACATAAAATTGCCAAAATTCAAACAACTAATAGACAAAAGTTAACTAGTACACTGACTTTGTCTGAATTAAGGTTATTATATTCCAAACTTTTAAATAAAATAGTACATACCTTAAGTTTAAATATACTCTGTATATTATAATATTTACAAGCTGCTAACAAAATACATTATGTCTCATATTATGACATACAACTCAAACATACATTCCCAAACAAAGTACATTCTTCATTGGCCTTTGCGATTGCCATTGTCTAATACTTTAAATCCTTATATCTGAACCTACATGGGGGCAAAACCACTGTACTAAGCATAAAGCTTAGTGGGGAATAAACTAAATAGGGTATAAGCTGACAACTGTTACAAACAGTCATCCAAACAGTCACATATTCAAGAACAATTCACATATTAACCAAAAGATCATGAAACTTAGAACAACATATAACATATCAGAGTAGAATACATATTTGCTTAATAGCAAAACTCACCAATATCAGAACTGAATATGATACAATCTGGATCAAAACAGAATTGTGTTTCAGAAGAAAGTTTATTTATATCAAAACTGAGCATAGAAAAGAATACAAAACATATTAGTCTGATAATCCGTTATACAAAAGTGAGTAACGGGATTAATTCAGGAGATACCGTGATCAGTATCATAGAACAGTAGATACATATGTCTTAATAACAAAAGACACCGAAGTGTCAATAACAGGAGACATCGAAGTGTCAGTGACAGGAGACTCCAAAGTATCACAGGAGTAGCTGCAGACCCTTATAGGCATGCTTATATATCCACAATTAGGATTTAACAGTATTCAAACAAAACAGATTCATTTTAAAATTCTCATATGAGGGACATATTGCAACGTATACAAATTTATTCCATTTTTTTTCAATATAACATATTCTTTGATTAACACAAATAGAAAACACTTTTAACACGATATCAATTATCAAACTCCTCAGACACTTGATGGTCTAGAATTAACACAATATCATCGCAAAAATTCTTAATTCACAAAAACCCATATCCAAGTCATCATACATCATTCATTAGAATTCATTCATTCATGAATACACCAAATAATATAAGGTTTCTACACAAGCATTACTAGGAAAACAAGCATAACTCAAGTTACAATCATTTGTTTATCAAGAACTTTTCACTTAAATAAAGCTAAGACCTATATCTACAATGATTATTCTTTGAGTTTTTGCAAATTCATTCTTTAAAGATATGTAAAATAGCTCGAAAAAGTGAAACTAGGATTTCACTTTGTATAGGAGTCTGTCACAGGCAGTATTAGAAAAATAGGCATAAATCGAGTTATAGTCACTATTTTCTCAAGTCATTTTCAATGAGGTTAAGCTAAGACCTATATATAAAAATTTTATTCTTTGAGTTTCTTCAAATTCATGCTCTAAGGATATGTAAACTAGATCAAAAAACTGAGAATAGGATTTCGTCTTACACAGGAGTCTATCACAAGCATTATTAGTAAAACAAGCATAACTTGATATCTAGTCACTCTTTTCTTAAACCGTTTTCACGAAAGTCAAGATAAGATATATATCTACAAATTTATTTTTGAATTTCTTTAAATTTAGCCCCTAAAGATATGGAAAATAGGTTGAAAAAGGAGGATTAATTTTGATCTATCTTCAAACAGTTGCTGCTTGTTTTTCTGGACAGGTTTTTAGGTCAGTCTTATATGGCTCGTTTGACATAGAAACAGAGGTTTTTGTCTTCTAAACAAATGTTCCTATATGTCTTAAGTTTCTTAAGAAATAAAGTTGATGCAATTTGGTTCAGTATTTTGAGAGTTATACCCAAAATACTACAGACTACTCTCAAACGTGAACAACAACTAAAACTCAACTTCAAACCACTTTTCAAACCCCTTAATGACATAAATAAAATTCGATTCCTTCATAAAATTTATAGATATATGTAGCAAACATCCAACCATACATGGTATAACATGATACCAAGTTTATTATTCCCTTACCTTACTAAAATTTGAATCCAACTCTAAAAATCTAGCTAAACCAAGCTTCCAAACAACCAACACATACAAAGCTTATGATCCTAACTCCAGCAGAAATTGAGAGAAGATGAGAGGTTTTTGGTGGAGAGAAAAAAAGAATGAAGAGAGCTGGAATACTCCAGTAGAAACTTGCTTCATCACTAGCTAGGTATCACTAGCTTAAACACCAAGGTGTCACTAGCTTAAGATGCCACTTAACACCAAGGTGTTACTTGCTTAATATGCCAC
>JAOXYD010129525.1:0-11004 GCA_028565735.1 Pinacopodium congolense | reverse complement strand
ATGAAACTACGACTATGAACATTTTAGGAATAATACAAAATTGCAATTTGAATATCACAATTATAATCTCATTATAATTTCCAACCGTATAATAATTATTCTAAGGATTTTATCTTTATGATTAATTATTAAATAATTGAAAAAACATATAAAGATAAAGTATGCCATTTTATTGATTAAAATCACTGTGTTATATATATGTTTACAACTAACAAATTGGTTGCAAGGGCATAAATTAACAATCTCTCACTTGCACTAAAGTCAATCACCTATGTATCTAATATCATAGCCATCCACATGCCTATCATGTTTTTTTTAAAAATATATAATGGCTTAGTGAAAGGATCAACCAGATTCTCTTTAATGGGAACTCGCTATATCTTAATGTCCTTTTGCTCCACTATCTTCTTGATCAAGTGAAACTTCTTGAGTACATGCTTGGATCACTGATGAGATGACACCATCGTTTTCATAATATAATACTATGAGATCAACAATATTAGCAACCACTCCAAGTTCAGTGATGAACTTCTTGATACAAACTGCTTCCTTTTTTGCTTCAGAAACTGCAATATACTCAGCTTCGATCGTAGAATCTACAATGGTTAGTTGTTTGGAATTCTTCCAACTAACCGTACCACCATTAAGATTAAATATGTATCCTGACTGTGATCTGTTATCATCATGATTTGACTAGAACCCTGCATTTGAATAACCCTAAACTCTTAGTTCAGTTCCTCCATAGACTAGAAAAATATCTTTAGTCCTTTTTAAGTACTTTAGGATGTTTTTTAAGGCCATCTAGTAATCTCCACCAGGATTGGCTTAATATTTGCGTGTTATACTCAAAGTATAAGAAACATCTAGTCTTGTACATAGCATTGCATATATGATAGATCTAATATCCGAAGCATATGGACTACCCCCATCCTATTTCTCTCTTCTTGTGTCTAAGGACACATACCTTTGGAGAGATAAATCTCATGCGACATTGGTAAGAATTCCTTTTTGGAATTATCCATACTAAATCTCTTTAGCACTTTATCTATGTATGTAGACTGGGATAAACCAAGCAACCTTTTTTTATCTATCTCTATAGATCTTTATTATCATAATATAAGCCGCTTCTCCGATATCCTTCATGAAAAAGTTCTTAGATGACGAAATATTTACATATTGGAGCATTGATATGTCATTTCCTATAAGTAATATGTCATCTACATATAATACTAAAAAAATAACTGCACTCTAACTAACCTTCTTGTACACACATGGCTCATCCACATTTTTTATAAAATCAGATCCTTTAATTGTCTCATCAAAACGAATGTTCCAACTATGTGACGTTTATTTAAGCCCATAAATAGACTTTTACAACTTGCATACTTGAATAGGAGATTTCTTGGATTCAAAACCCTCAAGTTGTGTCATATACACATCCTCTTATAAGTTCCTATTAAGAAATGTCGTTTTGACATCTATTTTCCAAATCTCATAATCGTTGTATACAACAATGGCCAATAAGATTCTAATAGATTTAAGCATTGTCATTGACAAAATTTTTTTTATCAAAGTCAACTCCTTGCTTTTGTCTGTAACTTTTTTCCACTAGCCTGGCTTTTTACGTGTATACATTACCATCCATATCGGTTTTTTCTCTTAAAAACTTATTTGCACCCAAAAGATACAATACTTTCAGGTGCATCTACTAAAATCCATATTTGGTTAGTATACATGGATTCCATTTCGAATTTCATGGCTTCATGTCATTTTAAAGAATCAATGTCTGACATTGCTTCCTTAAAACTTATAGGTTCATTACCAATGAGCGGCACATCATCACTTCCATTTTCTATGTATAGATCTAATCTAACAGGAGGACGACGTATCCTACTAGTGCGTCGTAGACTATATGACTCTTGAACTATCAGTTGTATATCTAATGCATCAACTTGAAGTTCTTATTCCAGTTTGATGTAAGTTTGTGGCTCTTGAACTTCTTCAAAATTTACCTCACTCTCATTATTTTCCTTAAAAGCAAATTCTTTTTCTAAAAATGTAGCGTGTATCGAGACAAACAACTTTTACTCAAGAAGATGATAGAATTGATACCCAATACTTTCTTTTGGATATCCCACAAACTTGCATTTATTTGACTTACCTTGAAGCTTATTAGACATTGCACTCTTCACATAAGTATCACATCCCCAAACCTTTACATATAATAATTTTGGTTTACTACAAGTCCATATCTCATATGGCGTCTTATCAACCAATTTGGATGGAACTTTATTTAGAAGGTAAGTAGCTGTTTCTATGGCATAACACTAAAAGGTAATTGGAAGAACTGCATGATTAATCATAGAACGTATCATATCTAATTAAGTACGATTTCTCCTTTCAGACACTCTATTGTGTTGTGGAGTTCTAGGTGGAGTCTATTGTGAGATAATCTCATTCTCCTTTAAGCAATCTAAAAACTCATGGTCTAAATACTCATTACCTCAATTAGATCTAAGTGTCTTAATACTCCTACCAATTTATTTCTCTACCTCAAGTCTAAATTCTTTGAAATTTTCAAATGCTTCAGACTTTTGTTTCATTAAATACATGTAACCATATCTCGAATGATTATTTGTAAACGTAATGAAATAGATATATCCATCTCTTACTTGAGTAGACATAGGGCCACATACATCTGAATGTACAAGCTCTAATAACTCACTAGCACGTTGTTACTTTCCATTAAAAGTTAGTTTGGTCATCTTACCCAACAAATAAGACTTACAAGTTTCATATGATTCATAATCAAAAGGATCTAAGTATCCTTCTTTATATTATATAACCTAGTGATTCTCATTTCGTTAATATGACCTAACCTACAATGCCATAAATAAAATGGATTTTGGTTACTTAATTTTCTTTTCTTGCTATTTATGTTGAAGATTGATCTTTTAAGATCCAATTCATACAAACCATTTGTAAGTGTACCAGATCCATAATAAACATCATCTTTATAAATAGAACAACTTTTATTCTTAATCATAAAGACAAATCCATTCATATCTAAACAAGGAATAGAAATGATGTTTCTTGTAATAATTAAAACAAAATAACAATTATCAAGTTCAATAATAAGGCCAAAAGCCAAATTTAAACTATAAATTCCTACAGCTAATGCAACAACTCTTGCTCCATTGTCAACTTACAAGCCCACTTTGCCTTTCTTCAATGCTCTATTGTCTGTCAGTACTTGCACATTATTTCAAATGTGAGATCCACATCCGGTATCTAATACCCAAGACTGAAAAATAGAAGTAGAAAGATTAACTTCAATCTTAAACATACCTGAAGATGAAGCAATCTTTTGCTTCTTACCCTTCAAGCTAGTAAGATATTCTTTACAGTTCTCTTCCAGTATCCATCGACCCTACAATGGAAACAGATTCCCTTGTCATTTTTCTTCTTAACACCTCAAGTGGCTTTTCTACTTTAGCTTTGACCTTTTACTTTTTGTCCTTGTTCTTCTTGGGAGTCTTACTTCTTTTCTTTAAAGAGTCAATGACTAGAACATCAGTAGATTCCTTCTCAAGGCATCCTTCTGTTGTCTTGAGTATATTCAGCAGCTCAGCTAACATCACTTCCTTCTCATTCATGTTGAAGTTCATGATGAACGGACGAAAGTTCGGAGCGAGAGACGAAAACACCAAGTCAATGTTCAATTCATGATCTATGACATAACCTAATTAGGCTAATTTCTCAATATAGCCAATCATATTTAGTACGTGTGTTTCTACCAAAGATCTAGGTGTCATTCTACATTGATATAGTGCTTGAGAAGTATCAAACTCTCCAACTTACTTTGTGCACCAAACAACTCTTGAATGCACAATATCATGGATCTTGCATTTATAGTTTCATGTTATCTTTGAAGTTTAGGAGACATACTAGCCAACATCACATATGTTGCTTGCTCATCATCATCTACATGAAAATTATACATCTCCCAAACATCATTAGCTGCATCGGAAGCAGACCGAGGTGGAATTGGAGTATTAAGAACATAGAGTTTCTTCTCTTGCTTAAGAACAATTTTCAAGTTACAAAACTAGTCAAAAAATTTGGGTCCAATCAGCTTGTTTGCATTTAAGATGCTCTTTAGGGACAGATTAGTACTTATTTTCGATAACTGAATAAATATAAAAGGAATGAGTATTAGTTTTATGCCTTAAAAACCAAATAATTAAGAAATTTTAATAAAATTTGGTTGCTCCCACTATTTTAAACAAACTAATAGCCCTCAGTATTAATTCGAGAAACTATCACATACTTTCTTAGTAGGCTAGGATACCATTCTAACTTAATTGATCTTGAGTTTACTTAATAAACTAATTAAACTAAAATTAGATAAATAACATTTTATTAATCACATCCTATGTGATTCCTATATCTGTTAGATGACAACTCTTTGTTAAAACATATTTTATATGTTATTCCTAACCCTGCCTCTAAATCAATATGATCATGAGTTTGCTCATCTAAATTATATAAATTTTGTTAAGTAAGACCTATTATTATAAGACTAAACATATTTAGGTTAAAATGCCTTGAGTTTGCTCAACAAACCTAACAATAAATAGAACTCTGGTTTAATTCTATAATAATGGAAGACAATAATCATGCTCTAAACATGTATTTAATATTTTAATGAGGGATTTAAAATTTTAGGTCTCATCCTAATTAATACAATCTAATTATATTAATTTTACCTAAAATAATCTAATTATGAAAGATAACTATAATTTGCTTGATTCTAATTATGATTTGATGACTAATTTAATTTAATAACTCAACTTTTGATAAATTAAAACAAATACCAAAAATTCCTAATAAATAAAATCCTTTAAAAAATTTCAAATAATTAGAAAACTAATTTTTCTAATTTTATTATGAAGCTAAATTAATTTAAACTTAATCTAATTAAGAAAATTAACTTTAATGATTAATTTAATTTAATAATCTAACTCTTGAAAAATTAAACTAAATTACAAAGAATCCTACTAAATAAAACTCTTTGAAAACTATTTTCAAAATTAGAAAATAATTTTTTAAATTTATTGGGACCCTAACTTAATTTAATCTTAATCTAATTAAGAAAAACTAATTTAATAAAGATTAATTTAATTTAATGATTAAACTCTTGAAAAATTAAACTAAATTTTAAAATTGTCATAATAAATAAAACTCTTTGAAAATTATTTTTCAAAATTAGAAAACTAATTTTCTAATTTTATTAGGACCCTAAATTAATTTAAACTTAATCTAATTAAGAAATTTTAATTTATATTAATTAAACAAACTTTAATTAATTTTAAAAAAAATTACAAAGGAAGAAGGATGCTGGCCCCACCTGCACAACACTAAGCAGGTTGTCCATGGTCGAGCGCGTGCTTCGCCTTCTTCATTTCTTCTCCGATGTTTTTCGCCATTTTTTACAATTTTTTTTATTTATTTTAAAAAACTTTTTTTGGGTTTTTAAATCATAGCTTCATTTCTCTCTCTTCTCTACACATGCGAATCCATTCATCTATTTTATTAAAACTGCAAATAACAATAAGAAGTATTGAAAAAAAAAAGAGAGACCAGATTTGTCACTCCTCCCTTAACCTCTCACCACCAGGCGGCAAAAGTAGAGGCATACCAGGGACCTTCTTTACTGCCAGTGTGTCTTGTTTCCTAAATCTAATCAAATACATATATTCTCCTAATTCACATACAAGGATGGACAAGCAGATTCAAAATCAAAAGCAAACATAGGAAATAAATCCCAGATTTTCAAACGCAAAAATAAACATACATATTCAAGAAACTTTATCTGGTTGATTATTTTGGCCCAGATCCATAATCCATTCTGTAAAAACTAATTAAAAAATCTATTAAATCCAAAACAAAATTTTCAGATTCAACAAGAATTAAAGATTAAACTCTTTAATCTTTAATAAAAAAATATCCAAGAGCAGACATACATGGTTTATCATCTGAACTTTCTAGAAAATAAGAACATTTAAGCAGGTTACATAAAAACAATTTTCTAGTTTCATAGAAACATGAAACACAAACACATAAACAATTTTCAATTTTTTTCAACGCCAGAAAATAATTTATGCAACTCTTGCAATTTATTTAATCAAATCAACAATAATCAAGCAACTTAATCAAGTTAAATTGGTTAAAATCCTGCTTTGATACCACTATTGGAAAACTTATACAGATCAAATCAATATTGCAGCAAAAAATTTAAGGTTTCCTACACATGATCAATTTAATAAAATTTAACTTGAACCAAAAATAAAGTTATAGACAAACCTAAATAAAGAATTTGTTATTACAACGAATTCTTCTCGTATCCAAACTACAGTTGTTCATGTGCCAGTCCTCTAACAGTATCCATAGATTGATTGAAGAGAACTCAAAACTCTTTTGAAAGGAAGCCAAAGTTATATTAGCAACCCTAGGGTTGTCGTTCTCATATAGCGAAAAATCATATTTTTCCTAATTTTAAAATTAAAATTAAATACAAATCATAATTAAAGTCTAAATCTAATTATAATCATAATTTAATTTTAACTGAATCAAATATTTTATATTTGACCATAAAGTTTCTTAAACCTTACAATTAAGTCTAACTTAATTAATTTATATTCTTTTCCAATAAACCTATATGTGTGACTCATTAAGTCCCTAATAAATTGGCAATGATCATAAATTATAATTATAATTCATAATTAAAATTAGATAAATTAAAATTCCTTTTAATTTATCTTTAATTCTCCAATTAAACAATTTACGATCATAGATCAAGATTGATGTCTAGTAACATATCATGATCACCCAAATATTAGGAATGTCAAAGTGGTTTGACGAACCTATCCATGCATGATTATAGTGTATAATTTGATTTAAAGCACGGAATTAGTGTCTACTCTATAAAATTCAATTATGTTCATTCTTACTAATTAGTAAATGATTTATAATTAATATTTGAAAACTCCTTTTCAAATTTTAATTCACTCTAACCAGAGAATTTCCAAATAATCACTAATAAAGAATAGCATAACATTCTTTCTAATTACTTTAGAGTGTCGAATCCTATATTGATTCACACAACTATCTCCATATAGTTCATACTACATCCAAGTACTATCAATTGACCTACTTTATGAAGCAGATAATAAATAGCATAAAAACATAGTAATTCATATATGAGATTACTTTGGTAATCTCAACTCTAAGGATTAATCATACAACTATCATGCTTGAGGGAATCCACAGACACACAAGTAATGCTCCATTTGAGATCCTTAAGATTGGATCAATTCAGTGAAATTATTCTCTAATAAGCACCCACACATTTGTTTAAGTGTCTACACACTTTAATCTATGAGATTGATTACTTTTTTTATAAGAAAGAAATATAATGTGTATTAGTCTAACTATTTCATCAAGACCCTGCCTTGATGAAACTATGACTAGGAACAATTTAAAAATCATACAATAAATGTAATTTGAATCTCATAATTATAATCTCATTATAGTTTCTAATTATATAATAATTATTTCAAGGATTTTATCTTTACAATTAATTATTAAATATAATTAACAAAACACATAAAGATAAAGAATGTCTTTCATTAATTTAGAAAAACACAATGTCATACATGTAATTATAGTTAAAAGATTGGGTACAAGGGTATAAATTAATAGTTTCAACTTTTGGTTCATTAGTCTAACTACAGTTTCCTAGTAAAACAACGACTTCACTTCTTCTACTTACTGTTATCTATAACTTATGGGGATTTCAATATAAACAAATTTTAGTTTGATGACATTGTAGTTAATTAGAAAAAAAATCATTGTCAAAATATGGGAGAGGAAAAATATGCACTCATTATTATTGATAACCCTTAAAAAGTTTTTTTTTCTAGAAGCTTATACATAACACATTGTTAGAGCTCTTATTCCTTATTTTATTAAATCTATTACTAAAATACAAATTCTACTATTATTATATTACTGTCATAACTAACATATATCCTACATAAATATTATAATTAACTAAATATATAAAGATATTTTATTATTATTTCTAGTGTTACCCTTCAAAATTTCTTGTCTTTTGTCTACTAGTGCACCTTTTTAAACAGGATTTTTCAATGAATATTTAGTTCTTCTAAGTTTTTTAGAGAATATAGTTTTTTTCTCTCAACATAAGATTGTTTCTCTTGTAATAACATATTATTTAATTACTTTTGAATTTCTAATAACATATCTATGGATGTTTTCATGCCACCTAAATCCTTGGTGGAAACCTCTAAATCTTTCACCTTAGATTTTTTAACCTCAACTTACTCTTTCTTTGAGTTGATAGTAGACGCATTCAAAGCAAAATTGTTCCCTGATAAAATAGTATGATCTCTTACAACACCAGATTGTGCATGAACTTTTCTTTTCAATTTCAATTAAATAGTATTTTCTCCTTCAATCTCTTAGTAAAGAAGTTTCCTATGCATTACTTTCTTTTATAAATTTATCTTGTGCCTCTCTCAAGTTGTTCAATCTCTTCTTAGGTTGGTTTACACAAATTTCTTGAGTATTAACTTCCTCCTTGATTGCAAAATACTCATGCCTACTTTTTGCTTCTCATCGTCTTTCCTTTTCAAGCGACTTAATTAACTTATTTGCTTATCTTTAAGATTTGTAATCTAGGTGTCAAGAACATTAGTTGAGAATAAGATTTATAACAAGCTCTCATTAATATATTTCTCTCTATCCTTAATAATAACAACTTTGACTTCTGCTTCCAATGACTTAAAATATGGAGATCTTTCTACTACAAATCAAACTTTTATCTTTCTGGCCATTGTTTCTTACATTGCTTCAACTATCTTATCTAAATCAATCTTTAATTTTGTTGAGAAGCATGTCTAATAAATGTTGCAAAGATAAAGTGGGAACATGCGAATTATCTTCCTCCTAACTTGAGCTATTAAACCCAATTTTGTATTTTAAATTAGAAAATTATATTTTTTATGAAAATCTTATACCCCATTTTTTTGTAATTGGCCCACTTTAAGCAAGTTGCTTCTTAAATATAGCATATAAAAAACATTAGAGATAGTGTAAATGGAATCTTTTTTAGATTAAATAGTTACCTTTCCTTTTCCTATAATAGAAATTATGGAATCATCACTAAACTTTATAATATTACAAAAAGATTCATTCAATTCACAGAACATCTCTTTATCCCTATTCATTTTATTACTGTAGTAAGTATCTAAATACTATATGTTACATTGAAATTCTTCTACCATGTTACATATTATCAAAAGAGACATGTTCTTTTTTCTCTACAAAATTAGTTCCTTTTTCTCTTTATCTATTTAAATTAGTTAGACATTCTGACTTATAATGGCTATATCGATTACATTTGTAGCACTTTATGTGAGGCTTGTCTTCTAGTTGGTGGTGCTCCAATGTCCTCTTCTTTTGCCTCTATTACATTCTCTTCTTCTTCTTTAAAATGTAGAATTATTATGAGATTATTGAATATGTATCTTCCTCCATAGTCATTTCTACCTCTATCTCTTTCTTGGTCTCCTCTCTTTGAAGCTAAAAAATATTTATTAAATGATGCTTATAAGGTTTGTTTTTCCCTATTTTGTTGCTAATTTATCGATTACTCATGAATTAGTAGAAATCTTTACAATTCATCAAGTAAAAGAATATTGAGATCCTTTGATTCCTCAATTAAGCAAACCATATAATTAAACTTAGGTGTCTCCATCCTCTCACCATAACACATAATTTTAATTGATAATTGCTACTGTCCTTGAAAAAAACTCAAAAACTTATTTTCCTGATTTCACTTATAGTAGTTTAAATTCTTAATGAAGTGATTGAATCTGTTGCCTCTTTGCCCTACTTTTCTTTAGAATTTTTTTTCATAGAATTCTAAATCTTATTTGAAGTTTCCTTAAAAAGAATCACTTCTATAATTGGTTGAGTAATAACTCGAAAAAAATCATTTTTTGCTTTAAAATCCTTTAACTATACCCTTCAAGTTTTAATTTTTGCATGCATTTCGTATTGCGCCAATTACTGGTTTAATAATTCTATTGTGATGGTTGTTTATTGATGCCAAATTATCTAAATTAATTACTAATTGATGTAATTTAAGCACAATTTTTCTTTAACAATTTTAAACTAATATTTCGGCAAATATACCGATCACAAGTAATATAATGGAATATTTAAGTCCTAGATTATCATTCCTATAGGGATTTCCAATTTAAAAGAATTAAGTTGATTATTATTTAGAGAATCTAAATCAAATAAAATTACTAACTAAAGTTACCAAATTAACTTTAAAAGGTCAAGTTATAAAAAGATGAATAAACTTGGGTTTAAGGTATGCCTAACGGATTGATTGGTTAAGAAATTGGTTTTCAATGATTTAGATGAGTTACTTAAGGATTGAAGGGCCTATCCTAGGGTCACTTCACTAAATAAAAAAAAAGATATGGTTAAGATAATGCTTTTTCCTTAATTACTTAACCTGAAGTTTTGGTCATGCATCAATTTTAAGTATTAGGCTTAAAATTTAAGAAGTTTAACATAAAAATTCTAATTTTCATATTATAAACCTCAAGATAAACCAAGGTTTGATCATGAAATATTTTAAATCAGGTTGTTTAACGAATTTTCTAACAAATTAGGTAAATTTCTCAATTCTTAAGTTGTTTCTTAACTTTATTTTTATTCTAAGTGATCAAGTTAGAATAAGCAGTCAGTTCTTCATTTAATCAAAATACAGCCTTCAATCACGCATGAAATCATTTTGAAAATATATTTAGATCATTTATTAGCCATTCCTCAACCATAAATTGAATCAGTCACTCATTTGAATCAAGAAACAAAATATACTCATCATATTTATCACATTCT
>JAOXYD010129514.1:0-11005 GCA_028565735.1 Pinacopodium congolense | reverse complement strand
CGGAATGTCAAAGTAGTTTTGACTTAACCTGTCTATGCATGATTTTTCTGTATAATTTAATCCTTTCGTCATATAATGTTCCAATTAGATATAGAGTATATAATTAGTATCTTCTCTATTTAAGTCTAATCATATTAGTTTTTCATCATTAGTAATTGATTTCGTTAATGACATTTGAAAACTCTTTTTAAAATGTTATTCTACCTTGGCTAAGAATTTCATAAATCAATACTAATAAAAAATAATGAAAAATTCTCTCTAATTATTTTAGGATGATGAATCATATGTTGATTACTCAACTACGTCCATATAATTTATGTTACATCTAATAATTATCGAGTGAACTATCTTTATAGAAGATAACTATCTCCATGACTAGAATAGGTCTTAAGTAGTATCAAAACATAATAATTCCTATACAAGATAACTTTGGTAATCTCAAGTTTAAGGATCATTTATATAATCATTACAATGAGTATTTCCATAGACACACAAGTAATATTCCATATAGAACTCTCATATCAGATTAGTTCAGTGAACTTGCTCTTTAACAAGTACCCGCATATTTGTTCAAGTATCTTTATTCTTTAGTCTATAAAATTGATTACTTTCTTCATAAGGAAAAATATAACATGTGCTAGTCTTTTTACTATATTAATGTCCAATTTTAATAGAGCAATGATTAGGAACAATTTAGAGATAATACTTAGTTACGACATAAATCTCATAATTATGATCTCGATCATAATGTCACTTGTAAAATATATTTATCTTATGGACTTTATCTTATATATTATTCAATTAAACAAATATGCATAAGATAAATAATATCTTTATAAAAAGTGTCACAAATCTACAACTAATTAATTGGCTGCAGGGCATAAACTAACAAATGCAACTTCTTCAGGTTATAGTTTATGGGTTTGCATTGATTTTGAGTTTAGTGTTATGTTATTCAATGATGTTAAACCTCCTTCAGCTATGTTAATATAATATGCTTCCAACAAACACGATGGAGGCATTGACATTTAGTGAGTATACGTGCTGATGGGAAAGAATGATCAACAAGAAATTGATGAAACCTTCAAAGGGAAAAAGGAATTAAATAAACTAGTGGAGGTTACTCTTTTTTTTTCTATCTTTATTTCTTCTTATGAGTTTTTGCTGCTTTTGCTGATTATCTCATTTGTCTTTACATGTTTTTGATTGTCCATTTTTTCTTTTACGTATATGGGGTTAGCAAGATGCAATTTTAAGGAAGAAATATAGCATTCATTAGTCCGGTAATACTGTTCCAACTACACTCCATAGCTTTGACTAACTAAGCTCAAGGTCATAATGTGTCCGGTAATAATGTTCTTATCCTTTTATCAGTGTGGTCCTTACGTTTTGTTATTTTTGTTTTTCCCGGCTACATGTAACCCCTTTTTTGCCTCTTACCCAAGGGGTTTAAGTACACGAATGTTTTAATACATTTAGTTGATTCCAAATTTGTCTAAAATCCCAAATAGCCCGTTGGTTGGTTAATCTACTTTGAACCAAATTTCTGATCATTTATATTAGGATTGGGTAAGATTTGCATGCACTCTTAGTAGATTAGGGAAGACCTTGGATTTTGTTTGTCCCATTTTTGTGGAAATCGAGGTAAGATAGTTGCCATTTAGCAACTCTTATAGGGATCAATTTTCAGTTTCTCTGATGTAAGTGCCTATATACACACAACATCAATCAACAAATGGGTTTAGAGCTATTATATTACGTTGGTTGTAGGCAACCAGAGAATGCAAGATACTGAGGAATGGTAGTAATTATGTGTTGTTCATGACAAAAAATCTTGCAGAGGGCACTAATTTCTCAAAGCATCCTCGTGATATACTTATTTTGATGCCCTTAAGAGCATAATTGGGAAGAAAATAATTGACTTAAGCTTGTGGATGCTAGTTCATTATTTGATGTTTATTGCAATGTTAATGAAGTAGAGACTCTATAGTGATTAGTAACATGGTGATCTGATGTTTGAATTCCTTGGCTAGATGTTTGAATAAGTGGAAAAGCTATCTCATGTGATGCTTTGTCACTAGGATGTGATTGGATTATTCATAGGACTAATCCAGTTTTTTTTGGTATTAGACTAGTATTTAACATTTGGTTTAATTATTGTTCAACATAAAACCATATTCAGTTTGAATTTATTTTAGAAACTTCTACAGTTTGATAATTAGTAAGCATAAACTCTTTCTCAACTTTCATTTAACAATTAACCAGCAAATTGGATCAAGTCTGTTGAAATAAAAATGACATAGAATTTCCTTTTAATTGCAATTTCATACTTATAAAATCTTACAATAAACTATTGGGAAACAGTTATTGAAATATCTATCTAAAAAACCTATAAGACTAAAAATACACCACAAGGCCTTTTGAAAAACATCAATGCCTCCGAGAATTTTAGTATTATTATCACTTACCATTTTTTATTGTCTTTCATCTCCCCTTTATATGTTAAAAGAGAACCTCTCATCTATGATGAAATTGACTAAAAAGGACAAAAAGACTTTGGTTTTTGATGGTTGAATTCCTCTTTTGAGATTTGTAGACAATTGAAAAAACTAACCCCATTTTGTACTTTCTTGCTTAAAAGTGACAAATCATAGGAATAAACTAGGCTTATAGGATATTAGTAGTAACAATACACATATAAATATAGTTGGTCTTTGGCACACATCCTTTGAAAAGGCCAGGTAAGGTGTTTGGACTCCAGTTTGGATGATTAGTTCAAAATATTTTGTTAAAAAATGAGCTCTTTACTGGCTTTATGCAACTTGTGTTTCTATTTAGGTTCCTTTTTGATATCACGGACTTTGTCATTGTTTGTTTTTCTAAGGAAAAGAACCCAACAAGTAACAATCCTATGAAGATTTGGCTAAAATCTAGTGTGCATGATTAGTTCAAAGTGTTTTGCTAGAAATTAAGCTCTTTACCTTATGAAACTTGTGTTACTATGTCAGAGACCATCCTGACATCACTGACTCTCCCATTGGGTGTGGCTTGAGAAAAATAGCTTAATAAGAATGATCTTAGTGAAACTTTGCCACTGACTTTCTTTCTAAACTCCGTGTGTATATATGTATATATACATTGTACAAGGACAATCAAAGAAATGAACTAGCATTGAGACACTTTTTATTTTTGGTCTCATTGTTATACATAGTTGAATGTCTTGTTCTCGATGAATCAAATAAGCTATTTGAGCATGGTTTATTGAAGCATAGTGATTCAGTGGTGACAACTGTTAGGAAATCTTTATCGATAAAATCGATAATGTAGTGGAAAAATGTAATGTTTCCTATATAGGATCTATTTAACAAAATTTAACTTGAATAAAAAAAATAAGAAATTAAAAGGTTTCGAACAAACCCGGTTAAAGCTTTCCTATTGAAGTTGATTTCTTCTGATATTCAAAAACCACAGCCGTTCACGCGCTTGACCTATAACAATATTCATAGGTTATTAGAAGAGAACTCAAAAACCATTTTGGAGAGGAAGTAGAGCTGTGCTAGCAAACCTAAGGTTGTTTCCTTATATAGTGAAAAAAATCATATTTTTCCTAATATTAAAAATTAAATATAAATTATAATTTAATTTTAACTGAATCAAATATCTCATATTTGATCATAAGTTTCTTAAACTTTATCATTAAGTCTAGCTTAATTAAAATTTTCTCCCTTCCAATAAACTTGTATGTGTGATTCATTAGGTTTCTAATGTATTGGAAATGATCATAAATTATAATTCTAATTAGAATTAGATATATTAAAAATCCTTTTAATTTATCTTGAATTCTCCAATTAAAAAATTTATGATCATAGATCAAGATTGACGTCTAGCAACATGTCATGATCACCCAAATATCAGGAATGTCAAAGTAGTTTTGACTTAACCTGTTCATGTATGATTTTTTTCCGTATAATTCAATCATTTCATCATACAATATTCTGATTAGACATAGAGTATGAAATTAGTGTCTTCTCTATTTAACTCCAATCATATTAGTTCTCTACAATTAGTAATTGATTTTATTAATGATATTTGAAAACTCTTTTCAAAGTTTCATTCCACCTTGGCCAAGGATTTTTTAAATCAATACTAATCGAGAACAATAGAACATTCCCCCTAATTACTTTAGGGTGACGAATCCTATATTGATTACTCAACTACCTTCATATAGTTCATGTTATATCCAATGATTACCGAGTAAAATATTTATGGTTATAATGTGCCGTAATTAATATCAAAACATATCAATCCCTACATAAGATAACTTTGGTAATCTGAAGTCTAAGGATCACTTATACAATCATTGCAATGAGTATTTCAATAGACACACAAGTAATGTTCCATATGAAATTTTCATATCGAATCTATTCAATGAACTTATTCTCTAACAAGCACCTACACATTTATTTAAGTATTATAATACTTTAGTCTATAAGATCGACTACTTCCTTCATAAGGAAAAACATAATGTGTGCTAGTCTTTCCACTCTACTAATGTCCAATCTTAATAAAGCAATGACTAGGAACAATTTAAGGATAGTAATTAATTACAACATGAATCTCATAATTATGATCTCCATCATAATTTCAATTGTAAAACATATTTATCCCATGGACTCTATCTTATACATTAGTTTATTAAAAAAAATTCATAAGATAAATAATGTCTTTAATAAAATATATCACATATCTACAACCAATAGATTGGCTGGAGGGCATAAACTAATAAAAAGCATGTTCCAATCATTCAATAATTCGTTTGTTTTTTAGCGCTACTTTACCTGAATTTGTTGAGGAGGTTAGACAAAGAATCATGCATAAGTAAGTTTTAGTTGTTTCTTTTTCAAGTGATGTAATGCAGTTCCCTTGAAATTTATCATTTGGAAATTAAACAGGAATATAGCTTATGAATCAATCAAACAAAAATTCAATTTTGCTAGCAGTGAAGAAGGGAAACTTCTAGCATTTTGTCAAAGCTTTGCTAAAATTGAAATAAAGCTTTTTAGTTTTGTTTTGCATTTTCACCAGATCTACCACAGAAACAGAATCAAATCTATATAATCTTAAAGAGGATTGGAAAAAATACTTTTCTTTTGCATTTACTCGTTGAATCATTCATTTTAACCAATTTCCTTAGTGCTTCACTAATTCTTATAGAATTTGTTCTTTTTTTAAAAATAAATTATAATTTGTTTTGTTTAAACTAGAACATTTTAACGAAAAAGCTTTAGTATTGGGTACCCTTACCCCACGCCAACCTACCCTACCCCAATTTTTTTTTAAAATCAAAATTTTTGGTATATATATATATATATATCTATTGAAAATAGGTAGATGTATGTTGATGTAACATCCAAATTCATCCATGTTAAATTGATGGGATAATGTAGGTCCATCATTTCTAGATGAACTATTGGTAGCAATATTAGAATAATTCAGAATTGTGTTTATCTAATGATTTTAAGCATTTCTGCCTACTGTTACTACTGAAACTTCCCTATTTGCCTATAGAAATTGCAAATTTAATTGAATTTGGTTATTCATGAGAGTGCATTTTGAAACATATAACACCACTTGGCAGAAAAATTGAATATTCATGTAATGGACTAGATGTCGTAAAGATGTTGCTGCAACTTGAGACAACACATCTTTTTATAAGTTATGCTTTTTTACTGCGTCTTATCTTTGTTCCATCTGATCACCAATTTCTTGCTCATCACGCCAAGAAAGACATACATTTGCTCATTTATTCTCTCCTAGGAATGTGGGGGGCATGTTGGCTCGTACACAATTTATTAAGAATAAAAAATAGAGAAGAACACGAGATAGAGAGAGAGAGAGAGAGAACTTTATTTGTAACTTGGAAAATAGTTTTGGTACATAACAGCTATTAACATATTTGGGTAAGCAATCAAAGCTTAACACGTATTTGGTTGTTATTCATATCTATAAATGAAATGTTATGTATGGCCACAGTTTAGAGAACAGTTAAACAATGATAGATTGCTATTGACTTTTCTAGTTAGCCGTCACTTCACGCACCTTTCATTTCTTCTGTAATAATTCCCTTCTCCTTGAAATCTTTATCTATCACATTGATCTCAGGGAATCCTTTTTGTATTTGAAAAAAATGGGTTAGAAAGAGAGTCTCTGGCCTCTCTCTATCCTCTCTTGCCTTTCCCTTCTGATCTTCTTGTCATTGCTTCTTACTACCCTTGCTTTGGTCTACTATCTTTGCTTTCTATCTCCCCTCTTGATGTCCCCGTTAGCTAGCATCCCTCCCCTGAGCCCTCCACGACCTTTGCCTTCACTAACCCAGATCTTTCGTCCTCTTCATAGTTCCTGGCCCTCGCTCAAAACCCTTCTTCTTGTCTAAATATGGATGCCATTAAGGTCGATCAAGCTCTCAAGCCATCTTGGAGTAAATTCTTAGGAGACCCCCTCTCCTTAGGCAAGCTAAGATTCATACCGAATACCCTTGAGGAAGGATGCGCGAATCATTCTAAAGAGGTTATCCTTTCAGGTGCAAAAGAATGGGCTTTCTAGAAAAACGACTCTCATTTTTGCAAGTTCAGTACTGGGCATTGAAAAACTAGAAAAAGCTAGGGCTGGGCAATGTCCTTATTAATGAGAATGATTACTTCATCTTAAAATTCAATACTGAAGATAATGTGGAGAAAATTATAGAATTGGAACCATGTCACATCCTTAAAAGGCCTCTTTTTGTTCGGAAGTGGAGATTTGGGATTTCCTTAGACAATTCCATGTTGTAGACCATCCCATTATGGGTGGATTCTCATAAAGTCCCCTTAGAGTTCTAGTCAACAGAAGGGTTGCGCCATATTTCTAGCATAATGGGTAAGCTGATAAGTCTTAATGAGCACACTGTCAGCCTCTAGAGAGTAGGTTTTACTCGAGTTTGCATCAAGGTTGATCGAAGCAAGAAGCTAGCTTGCTTCGGTAATATTAGCCTGAGGAAACTAAGTGAAGATGGCACTAGGGTTGAAGAATTAATCCCAGTTTCCTATGTCTAGAGGTTAGGAAATCGAGACCAAGTCAGGTACGAAAATCCAAGAACCAGAAAGTAACTCCTTTTGGTCCCTCACTCTCTCCCCAAGATAGGCCAGTGGCAGAGACCTCCTTTAGCAAAGCCTCATATGCTCTAAAGGCTTGTCCTCAACCTATCCTGTCTTTAGGCTCTAAAGCTAGCAAATCACTCGCTAGCTCAATTGGTGCAATTCCGGATGACCCTCATCCTCCTAACTTTAGGGCCTTGTGCTTGTGACCTACCAGTAATTCCTTTAAAGACTGAGGTCCAAGCTCCTGCTACTCTTGATTTGCTTAGAGATGCCTTGAATAGTGCCTGTCCCATCCTTTGTGGTAAAGACCCTCCCACCCAAGGTATTTTAAAGCATCAAGCCTCGGTGTTGAAAGCTTGCTTATTGGTGCTACCTTGAAGTTTGATTTTCCTGTTGTAACTTCTCCATTTGCCTCTACTAACAAGGTCTCAGATTCTAGCTCCTCTTTTCATGATGAAGCTTGATTGTAAGTAAGTTAGGTTAGCCTCAAAACTAGCAAGAAATCTAGGAAGAAGAAAAAAAAGCGCTTCTTTTGCTTAATGAACTTTTTAATGTGGAATGTTAGAGGCTTAAATAGCCTTAATAAATAGTCCTTAAAGACCTCTTATCTCAATGGAAACCTTATTTTGTTGGTTTAATTGAAAATAAAATAAAGTAAGAATGCTTTAATTAAGGGCTTTGGTTTTTGAAGAAAGGATGGCAAACGTTGTCTAACCACAGGGCCCATTATAATAGGAGGATGCTTATTTCTTTTAACTAAACTATTTTTTAGTTAAAGAGATGGTCCTACTTTAATCAGTTCATTCACTGTAAAATTGAGGTAATTCCATTCCAAAAAACTATGTATATTATTGTGATTTATGCTACTAACATGCCATTTTAGAGGAAAAAGCTTTAGTTAGATCTAGCAGCTCTCCCCATCAAGCCTGACATCCCTTAGATTTTACCTGGAGACTTCAACTGCACTCTTTCAAGTGCAAAATGTCAAAGCTCCTTTTAATAGTTAAATCACATAAATGAAGACTTTTTTAACCTATCAAAGCTCTTGGAGTTAACTCACTTGAGATTTATTGGGAACTTTTTAACCTAGAGTAACAATTAGGAAGGTAGATGGCTAATTTAGAAAAAACTTAATAGATGAATGGTGAATCCTACTTGGATGAAGTCCTTCCTTCTAAGTTTTGTTGACTTCACTAATCAACTGGCTTTAGATCATTCACCCATCCACATTCACATTCCTAAAAGTCCCAGGAATCAAAGAGTTTCTTTCAGATTCTTGAACTCTCTCTCACTCATCCGAGTCTTCCTCTTGAAATTTAAAGCTATTTGCAATTTAGGGTATTTGGTACCTAATCTTTTCAGTGTGTTCAATTTCTAAAAAGACTTAAGCACAAACTTATTCAAGTGTAGAAAAGATCCTCTAATCCCTTGACTGCTAGGAAAAAAGAGGCCATGCAGAAGCTCAACTATTTCCAAAACCTTTTAGCCTATGTTTCTAACTTAAAAGAGTTTAACTCCTAACTAAGGCAGAAATCAAAGATGCTTTGGTTGTAGTAAGGAGACAAAAACTCTTTCTTCTTCCACAGAGCCATCCAAGCTAGAAGAAACTCCAATAAAATTGTCTCTCTCAGTGATGCAGTAGGCAATGTTACAAGTGACTAGGAAAAAATGAAGGAGCTGGCTTAAGAATACCTTAGGTACATAGATCCCTATCCAATCTCCTCGAATGAACTAAAAGACCTCTTGCAAAATTCCTTCTTTGGAGAGCACATCTTGGATTTGATTAGAGATTTTACCTCTAAAAAGATCTGAGAAATTCTCTTCATCATGCATCCTGATAAGGCATCAAGACTAGATGGCTTCAATATAAAGTTCTTTTAAAGTATTTATGACTTCACCGATCATATTCTCATCAATACTATTAAGGAGTTTTTCACTAATTGCTCTATGATAAGAGAATTTAACAAGACTTATCTTTGCCTTGTTCCTAAAGTGCTAAACCCTTCATAATTAAATGACTTCAGAACCATTGCATGTCGCAATTTGGTTTATAAGGTAATAGCTAAAATTTTAGCTAATTGACTTAAAGGTGCCCTGTAAAAAATGATTAATCCCTGTCAAAGTGCCTATGTACATGGAAGATGTATAGGAGACAATATCATGTTAGCCCAGGAGCTCTTCAAGAGTTATAACTCCAATAGAAACATTAAGAGTTGTGCCTTTAAGATAAATTTCACAAAGGCATATGATTCAGTCAACTAGAGCTTCCTTCTCAATGCTATGCAGGGCATGGATTTTCCAGGCAAGTTTATTAACTAGGTTTGAAACTGCATCACCACTGTCTCCTTCTTCTTTTTAGTCAATAGGGAACCAAGAAGTGTTGTTAAGCCTATCAGAGGCCTCTAATAAGGTGATCTTCTATCACCTCTTGTATTTACCCTCCCTATCAAAATTTTCTGCAAACTTACCCAACTTTTAATCATCAAAGAGCCTAATTTTAGGTACCATTTCATATGCAAGAAGCTAAGTATATTTAGTCTTTCCTTTGCTGATGACTTACTGTTGCACTGTACCACTAATTCTACTTTGATAACATTGCTTTTAAATTCTCTTAATCAGTTTAAAGGATTTTTGGGGCTTTCTTTTTATTCTTCTAAGAGCTCTTGTTATTTTTCAATAGGTTGTAACTCCTTAATTGAGTCTGGAGTCTCCTCCAAAGGCATCCAAGTTTTGTGGCTACCCTTTAAATACTTAAAGTCCCAATCGCTATGAAAAAGGTTTTTTTTTATTTGGACTGCTTTCCTCTTATTGAGTATGTTACAAAAAGGCTCAATAACTGGTGTAATAAAGTTCTTTCTTATAGAGGAAGAGTCCAGCTTGCTATCTCGAGGCTATACCATCTTCATACCTACTGGTGTGCCTGGTATGCCCACATCACCCTCCCCAAAGAAATAGTCAAGAGTATTAACAAAGTCATTTGAAACTTCCTCTAGAATGGTAATGGCAGTTGCACTTGTGCCCCCTCCCCCCCACAAAATGAAGTATACTGAGGTGTATATGCCTAAGAGAGCTAGTGGGCTAGGCATCACTTTAACCAATATAATAGTTCAAGCTTTCCTAATTAAGGGAATTTGGAAACTTTGAACAGATAAAGAAAATCTTTAAGTGAAGTGGGTTCATCAAATATTTATGAAAGGTAAGAGCATCTAGTTTATTAAATCCCATTCAAGTTACATCTCTTGGTCACTTAGATAGGTTCTGCTTATCAGAGATCAGGCATAAGGAAGCATAAGACACAAGATTGGTGATTGTAAGGATACTTTATTCCAGTTTGATCATTGGCACGATCTAGGCCTCCTTCATAAGAGAGTCTAATTTCAAAATTTCTTACCTATCATCCCTTTGAACACTAAAGTGAAACAATTTATCAGAGGGACCAACTGGTTCTGGCTAAAAAGAGGAGTTAAGTTTTTGCCTTGACAACCTCCTAATGAAACTAGACAAGATGTTATCCATTGGTTGCCTAACCCTAAGCGTACCTTCTTTATATCCTCTTGTAGGAGTTCGGTTATTAGATATGTTATTTCATTTTAGTATTATAAACTGATATGGGATTCCAATGTCATATTATACCATGCATTCATCCTCTGGCTTATTTCTAAAACCAAGGTTGGCATAAGGGTCGACTGAAGTTCCTTATCCATAATCGATTCTGTGAGTTATGCAAGGTTACTCTACCCTTTGGGGCCTTCTCCTCAACTCTTGTTGCTTGAATTGTGCCTCTTTAACATGGTTTGACATCTTGAATTGGGCATCCAAGCTGAAATTCTCAAGAAAAGGTGATAGGGGTATGTTTAGAATTGCCTTTG
>JAOXYD010129504.1:0-11005 GCA_028565735.1 Pinacopodium congolense | reverse complement strand
GTGTTTCACTATTTTATACTACTTATTGATAAGATGCACTTGCCTTTGGTTGGTCTAGCTTTAGATTGATCAAAATTATAGTAGAGTTAGACCGCAACATTGAGTGATTTAATTAATTAACAATGCATAGGTTAATATGAAAAGAAAATTTTGGTAACCTAATTTAGAGAAATTGTGTTTTATTTATAATTTAGAATATAAAATATGTTTGGGTTGGCTTAAAATGGGTTTGCCTGTTAAGTTTTTATGTAAAGGCCAAAATACTTAAGAGTTGCCGATCTGCTTAGATCGGTTGATTAAATAAGGATGATCGATTAATCAAATACGAAAGATTTGTCAACCGAACATCAAACTATAGACAATTGGTTGACCAAACCTCTCCTTAGGTCGATCGAAGGTTAAAAGGTACAAAGGATAAGATCAGGATTCGACAGATTACACAACCTTCGTTTGCATTAACTGTATAACCTTAATATTACCATTGGACAATGACTCTTTTTAATTGAAATAAGCATAAATAAGTGATTTGTGTTTGTGATTAATATATGAAGTTATATATAGTTAGTACATTAAATAGTAATTAAGTTTTTAAGTGGTTTGAAAAGTTGTTTTTTTCCCATGAGTCAGTGTGTTTGGTTGAGGAATTTCAAAGTTTTATTTTTGTACATACATCCTTCAAGCCTCTTTGATTCATCAAGTAAAATTGAGTAAAGTATTTTTCTTAAATTATTATTGTAATTTGGTGAGGTTATTCTTGAGCTTAGGAAAAATAATTGTATAAGAGGTTATCCTTTAGTCTGTGAAAAGGATAACCTTTTCAACAGTGATGTTGGGGACTAGACGTAGGGGCAAGTAGATAACTTCGAATTAGAAAAAATTCGGTGTACTTCCTTCTCCATTACTCTTTATTTTTACATACTTATATTATTGTTTTTTTTTTGACTATTTTGATGAATTTTCTTCTACATATATTGTTGTGTCTTAGAAAATTTTATCTTAAAACCTAATTCACCCCTTCCCCCTCTTAGGTTCCATATAAACATAACAATTAGTATCAAAGCCTAAGTCTCATAGTGTTTTAATTCCAAAGAATTAATGATTAAAGATCTTATTGGTACAAGAAAATAGTTTTGCTCCTTCCTCTAATTTAGAGGGTCACAACACACATAGAGCACTCTATTTTAATGGTAGTAATTATTTGAATTGGAAGGTTAAAATGAGACACTTTTTGAGAATTGAGGATATAAACCTATGGCTTTGTGTTTCACAAAAAAAAACTACCTTACCTTTAAAACTAATAGGAATTGAAGTTATGCTTAAAGAGGACTATGAGTTAAACCTTAAAGAAAAGATATTGGTATCTTTAAACAGTAGAGCTATACATGCTTTATTTTATGGTCTAGGAATAGAAGAGTTCAATAGAATATCCATATGTGAATCTACTTATGATATTTAGCATATCTTAGAAGTTACTTATGAAAGTAATAATCAAGTTAAGCAGACCAAAATTAACATGATTACTCTTCAATTTGAATTATTTAAAATGTCACATAATGAAAGTATATCTACTATATATGCTCAATTTAACAATATTATTAGTGGACTAAAAGGTCTAGGTAAAACCT
Organism: Pinacopodium congolense; assembly: GCA_028565735.1. Taxonomy (NCBI): domain Eukaryota; kingdom Viridiplantae; phylum Streptophyta; class Magnoliopsida; order Malpighiales; family Erythroxylaceae; genus Pinacopodium; species Pinacopodium congolense. Next base: position 9,380 of record JAOXYD010129504.1, on the reverse strand, counting down.
ATCCAAATGTTGAGATTACTATGAAAATCTTAAGGTCTCTACCAAATTCATTAGAACTAAAGGTAACTAATATTCAAGAAGCAAAGGATTTAAGCGTTCTACCTATAGATGAGCTCACTTGTTCACTTTTGACGCATGAGATGATAATGAAAGATACATAAGAAGAAACTATACCTAAAAGAGGAACATCGTCTTCAAAGCTAAAAGAAAGCAAGAAAGTGTAAATGAAGAATCATCTTATGGAAGCGAGGAAGAAGAATCTGTTGCATTCATCACAAAGGAGCTAAGAAAGCTTATTCGAAAAAAGGTTTCTGTCTACAAAGGTAAATACCCTTCTAAAATTAAATTTCCTAACCTAACGTGTTTTGAATATGGCGAAAAAGTGCATGTTAGATGCAATTGTCCACACCTTCAGGAAGATGAAAACAAGGAAAAGAAGGAAAGAAAAGAAAGGAAGGACTTCAGAAAGAAAACACTAAAAGCAGGATAGTTCCAGTCAAATGAACCAAAAATAGAAGAGATAACAAATATGTTCTTTATGGCTCAAAATGAGGTAAGAATTCATCACTCAAACGAGGAATGTGAAGTTGAGTACACTTACAAGGAATTGTTAGAATTCATAGAAGACTTTGCTCAGAAAAAGAAGAAACTACATGAAAAAATGAGGAAGTATTAAAAATGATTGATGGATATATATTGGAAAATGAAAGCCTTAGAAAAGATCTATATTCAATGAAAAAAGATAATGATGAATTGGTAAATGAAAATATCACCTTAAAGAAAGAAGTGGAAACACTTAAAGAGTCACTATTAAAATTTACAAAAGGAAAAGAAAAATTAGAAACCATGCAAATTGTTCAACAAATGGGAAATTACAAACATGACTTAGGCTATAGTAAATAAGCATCAACTACTAAAACTATTTTTGTAAAAGGAAAGAATTTGGAAGATGAATGTCCAAAGGTTGTTCAAAATGCATCATCAATTAGAATTTAAACTAGCCATCATGCATTCATGTATGTATCAAGACCTAAGAAATTTCCTCAACATCGTTTTAATGATATAAGAACCTTCACTCAACCCAGGAAAAAATTTCATCAAAGGTTTTATCACAATTATAGGCCTAGAAATATATATAGATCATTCACTCTATTATTTTGTACTTACTGTGAAAGATATGGACATATAAAATATTTTTGTTATGATCGATTGAGAAATATGGATGTGCTATCAAATGGTCACGAAAGATATACATCTAACACTTATGAAACCAAGATGACATGGGTACCAAAAGTTCGGTAGATCTTTATTTTATAGGTACCTATAAGAAACGAAAAGAAATAAATTGTCATTGTTGAACCAAGTAAAAATTATGGTGAATAACATGTTAAAAGTTACCCAATTATTTTTTTGAGTATGTGAAGAAGTTGATAAAACTTGTCTTAAATTATATACATTGATATTATTGAAAAATCCAACTGGAAATTGTTTATATTTGTATGTCCATGAATATTTGGTTGACCAAATGATTCCTTAGGTCAACCGATGATCGATCGGCCAACCTAAATGATTCAGCCGATCAATGTCTAAAGTATTATGGCTTAAAGCTCCCATACCCCTCTTCTTTTTTATTTTATTTTCTCTTCTTTTTCTCTTATTTCTACCATTTTTTTCAGCTCCCCAAGATCCTTTCAACCTTCTCCTCCGACCTTTGAAGCCTTTGAGTATCCGAAAAATTTCTTTTGACTTGCAGAAGCTCCCTTCCTTTCCTCTCTTCTGCCATAGATGCCTTTAGTCACCCTTGTGAGCCTTTCCCTTTCTCATCACCACTACCTATGTCCTCCACCTTTTCTAATGATGTTTCCAGTGACTTAAAGCTATCATTCTACTTTCAGTACTCCCTTAGTCCAAAGCCCCTTATTTTTACTCTTAAATTTCCTCTAAATTTGTCCAAGTTTGCATTTAGGAAGATGAATTGATAAATTAGCTTGATTTCTAGCATTTTTCTTGCAATTGGAATCATATTTTAAGTGTTTAGAACATTTAATTGCATCTGTATTAACTCAATTTGATTTTTCCTAATTTCAGTTTGAATGCTTAGGGTTTATTCGAAACTTTCGCTAAATTATGTGAATTTTGTTAAAATTGATCTTTTAAAAAACTCAATTAGATGTTTATTTAATTCAATTTTTATTTTCCTAATTTTAGATTTGACATTTAGAGTTTATTTGAATTTTTAGTCAAATTATTAGATCTATAGTAAAATTAACATGATAAAAACTCAATTAAAAATTATATTAAGACTTTTGTTCAATCAATTTCACTTAATTGCCCTAAATTTCTATTTTCCCTAATTTTAGGAATTATATCTAGGGTTTATGCAAACTTGTAGTCAAAACAATTGACTTTCATTAAGTTTTCCTTTACATGTCAATTAGAAGTTTAATTAAGATTTTTTATTAATAAATTTCATCTTTTTAAACCATCTTTGATTTTTCCAAATTTTAAGTTTTTTTTGTGAAATTAAAATTGTATAAATTCAATTGTCTAATTAGTTTGATTAATTAAATCTAGTCTGACAAGATTTCCTAATTCTTTTTCCTTGATGAAATACTTTTTAGAAACTTTGAATTAATGTTTTAATAAGTTGTTTATTAGAATTTTCAAAGTCTATAATTTTTTAAGTCTTACATGTGTTACTTTTAAGTGCATATCATGCATGCATATAGGAGTATGTCTAGGGTTTGAATCATTTGAGCTTTTAGTCATTTATGATCTTCCATCCCTGTAGGTTATGTTGTTAACTTTTGATAAGGTAACTATCCATGCGCTTTATCCCTTCCTAGATCCCCTTTAGGTGTTCCTTGATTTTCATTGATCTCTTTTTATTTCTCATATTCTTAACTTGCCTCTAATCTCCCATTATGATTAGGACTCGAGGTGGTGGTACCTTAAGGGGTACGAGATCTTAAGCTAGAAAAGAGAGTGATTACCTTGATGTTAATTCTGACTAGTTTCAAGACTATACTTCTAGGAAACTCTTAGAAAATCATGTTATCTCTCTTGCTCAACTAGACTTCTTCAGGGAACATGGCTTTATCTAGTTTTTAATCGATCAAGGTAGGAGCCTATGCTTACTCTTTCAGTTGAAACTTACCCCATGGCTATAAATCTTTTTTATTGTAACCTTAGAGAGGTAAAGGGAAATGATGGGTATATCATATTATCCAAAGTTGAGAATGTCCCTATCCGTCTATTTAGGGATATTATTAATAACATCTTTGGAATCCTTATCCCTACTGTGTTCTCCTAATATGACTATATGTCAAAATTTGATGCTGCTCACTCCTTAGCTAAGAGAGTGTAAACCATTTTTGAGTTAGAGAGTGACAAAGGTATCACTAAAAAACCAAAAGATGTGAGAGACATGAGAGCCATACCTAAATTCCATCACTTATTCATTAAATACAACTTTCTCTCTTCTAGTGGACATTACAATGATTTAGGTTATGATGATCTTTGGTTTTTGTCTACTTTAATGCTTGGTGAGAAAATCCATCTAGGTGATTTCATCTTACATAATATGATCAATTTTGCTCAAGCCAATAAAATGGGCTAACACATTCCATATCCTTTGACTCTTGTCTCATCTTTTAACATTTTCACATCCCTCTTATAAAAGATGATTTTAAATCTCTATCTTTTTTTATCAAAATTCCCTAAAGCATATGGGTTTTCAAATTGTTGAGGGTCATATGACTCAACCCCGGCAGTGCTTTACCACTCCTGTTCCTCCTCCTGATGATGATATGGCTACACCTATTGCGAGTCAACTTGTCTCCCTATAACTTAATGCTAGCAATACTTCTACTGGATCAACTTCTATTGCACATGTTTTTGGCACCTCTACTGGATCTCCATACATTTCTTCAGAGTCTGAGGCAGCATCCATTCATTATGAGTTTACATATGTAAGGCGTTAGCTTGATGAGCATTCCACCTTGCTTCATGAGAACATTACTCTACTTCGTGAGTAGAACGCCTTATTTCACGAGCTTCTAACTCAGCTTCCTCCTTTGCCTCTAATAGATCCTTCTTAGAAATCATTTATTTTCTTAAGACTTGATGTATTTTGACTTTTATGTTACATTTTGACATTATTATCTATATCATTGACTCCTTCTCATGAAGGTTTTTAGTATATATATATCTTTATCATATAGTTTCCCTCTTTTACTTTATTATATTACGTGGGGCCTTAAATTGTTTAGATGTGCAATTGTTCATACCCTTTTAGTAATTCCAAAAAGGAGGAGATGATGTGATATTATGTGGCAAAGTGTGTAAAATTATATTTTATTTAGGGGGAGTGTCTAATTCATAAATTGAGAGAGAGTAGAAATGTTTTACCTATTATATTTTTTTTAAATCATGATTCTTGTATGATTTTGATTGAATGTTGTGTTTAAAATTGAAAATATGATATTTTGAAAAATTCAAGGGGAGTTCATCAAATTAATTATATTGTTTATCATGTTTATTATTTATAATATCACTTGGTTTTGTCATTACCAAAAAATAGGAGATTGTTAAACCAAGGGAGGTTCCACCTTATTTTTGTAATGACAAAACAAACTCTACTACTAATAGTTGTGCTTTTAAGTGTGTTGAAAGATAGGTTGGACAAACATCCAGATTGATCACTTAAAGAGCCTTGAAGTGGAAAATCAAAGTTTATGGAGATTCAAAGTTTGAAGAAGAACTTTAGTTTAGAATAAGTTTACATATGTTTTTGTTTAGTGTAAACTTTGCTTGATTTTATTTTGGTGTTCTAAGAGGCCTTTTGCATGTTCATGCATACATATCTTAGAATATGCATATATGTGTATAATTAAGAGGCTTGTGTATATTGATATGATTATATGTTATTAAACCTCATGTTAAGTGATTTAATTAATTAAGAATGCATAAGTTAATATGAAATGAAATTGTTAGCAACCTAAGTTAGAAAATTTATGTTTTAATGATAATTTAGGATATAAAACATGCATGGGTTGCCTTAAAATGGGTTTGTTTCCTAAATTTTATGTAAGGAATGAAATATTTATGGGTTGCTAATTTGATTAGATTGGTCAACCCAATGAGGATGATCGATCGATCGATCAAATGGGAAAGATCAGTTGACTAAATCTTTCCTTAAGTCGACTGAAGGTTAAAATGCATGAAGGATAATATTAGGATTCGACAGATTATACAACTGTCATTTTCATTAACTCGTATAATGTTAATATTACTGTTGGACAATGACTCTTTTTAGTTAGATTAAGTATAAATAAGTTATTTGTATTTGTGATTAATATATGAAGTTTCATAGAGCTCATACATTAAGTGGTAATTGAGTTTTTAAGTGGTTTAAAAGTTTGTTTTTCTCTTGTGAGTTGGTGTGTTTGGTAAGGCATTTCAAAGTTTTAGTTTTGTGCATAAATCCTTCAAGCCTCTTTAATTCATCAAGTAAATTTGAGTAAAGTATTTTTCTTAAATTATTCTTGCGAGTTGGTGAGGTTATTTTTTAGCCTAGAAAAAATTTGTGTAAGAGATTAACTTTTAGCCTGTGAAAAAGGATTGTATTGAAAAACATTGTATTCTTATTAAATTGCAATAAGAACAAAATCTCAACAGTGGTATTAAGGACTAGAAGTAGGGGAAAGTGGACAACTCTAAACTAGAAAAAATCCAGTGTACCTCCTTCTCCCACACTCTTTATTTTTATGTACTCATATTATTTTATTTTGCTTGATTATTTTAGTGAATTTGCTTTCGCATATATTGTTGTGTTTTAGAAAAAAAATTATCTTAAAACCTAATTGACCCTCCTCTTAGATACCATACAAACTTAATAATAATCATGATGTAAGTGGAATAAATGAGTATTTTGAATCTCTATGAATGATCATCATTTCTAGTTAATCCAATTATATAAGATCTTTTGCCATTGTTACATCCAAGCTTTCATTCATTGTTACATTGTGTGTGCATTAGGTGTTGTGTGTATTCCTTAAATTTGAATTTTTACTTGAGGACAAGCAAAATTTTAAGTGTGGGGAAATTGATAGTTGTTTTTTAGAATAGCTTTCCTAGTTGTTTAGTGTGTGATTTTGTATGTTTCAATTAGAATTAATGTGTTTAAGAATTATTTTATTTGTTTTTTGTTGTTAATTTTTATGTTTATGTGTTTTTATTGTTTTGTGATGATCTTGGGCATGATTTAAATCTTATTAGTGTGTATGCTTAATGTGTTTTCAATTGGAATGGAAATAGGGAGCAAAGGAAGAGAACAAGGAAGGCTATGATTGTGGCATTTAAGCAATGATCATGGCCTAGTGGTATTGAGACCTACCCAACAAACATGAGACATGTTTTAGGGTGTTTTGTCATTTTAAGGGCCCAAAACCATAGGTGTCATCATTCCAATCATTAGAAGCTTTCCCTAAAAGGTAAAATAGAGGTTTGGAGTTCTTTCAAGAAGAGAAATGAAGATCATCGTCCATTATTCATTAAGAACAACTCGCCTACAGAATTTATAGCTCAAAGGGAGTAAAGAGAAGAGTGGCACCTTCACTTGTTTTTGTTTCTTCTTCTCTTTTACTATCTTCTTGTATGAATATTATGTTAGATGAGAGGTTTATTAACATCATGAGTGGCTAAACATATTGTACCGATTGCTTTTTGAAATATTTTCTTGAACTCATCTTATTAATTTAATAAATGAATTTTTAAAGTGTTTTTTGTGCTTAAACCTTGCAATAGATTAAGAGATTGAGTTGGGTAATTTATGTTGGGTTGTGCAATGAGAGTTGTCACCCAATAGACTTGTAAATATCAGGTTGATTAATTGATTAAAGAGAGATCTTAAGTAATTAATTAATTACCCATAGGATTAAAGACTTCAGGCTAATCTATTATTACAATTCCATTTATAAGGTGATTTCTATGATCCTTGTTAGTAGATTATAGATAGTTCTTGGGCTACTTATTAACCTTTTCTAAGTAGCCTTTATTAAAGGATGAGCTATAGGTGATCAAATCCTCTTGGCACAAGAGCTCTTTAAGGATTATTCTAGGAAGATTGGCCTACAAAATTGTGCCTTGAAAGTTGACTTACATAAGGCTTATGACTCAAGTTTTTGGTTGTTCATTGAGATTGTGTTTGCTAGCTTCGATTTCTTAAACAAGTTCAGAGCTTGGATCATAGAATGTCTCACTTCCCCTTCTTAGAGTATCCTCATTAATGGGGAGCCTTCCTCCCCAATTAAGGGGCAACGTGGGTTAAGGCAAAGTGATCCTCTTTTCCTGTATATATTCACCTTGTGTATTGAAGTGTTATCTTCCTTGCTAAAACATAAGATCGCCTCTTCCTTAAGCTCTAAAAGTCACTCCTGAAGTAAGAAGCTAGACATCACTCATTTAGCCTTTGCTAATGACCTATTAATGTTCCTACCATCCATCAAGCTCTTCTTACTTGTTTTAGAGACCTTTAAAGCAATGTTGGGCCTTAGATTTAATCTTACTAAGAGCTCTATGTTTATTTTTTTACCTCTGCTTTCATGTCTATCAACTCTCTTAAAGAGGTTTCTAGTATGGAGTTCAGGAAATTCCTACTTAAATATCTTGGCCTACCTCGTTTTTCTCTTAAATCTTCCTATATAGATTACTCCAAGTTGCTTAACAAGTTTTAGTATAGGATCACTTGATGGTGCAATTCGAAACTCTCTTTTATCCGGTGAGTTCAGATTATCAAATCTACCCTCTGTAGCTTGTACACTTACTAGACTTCACACTATTTCCTTTGTAAGCAAATCATCATAGGGTTGGAGAGGATGATGCAAAATTTCTTGTAAAGAGGAGAGTTAACTAGTAAAGTTCCTACCAAAGTTAGCTAAAGGGACACTTGTAAACTACTTCTTGAAGGTGGACTCAGCTTTACTTCCATTAAGCTCTCCTCTAAAATCAACTTAGGAAAGAGGATTGGAGACTCTTTTCTAATGTTGAATCCGTTTGAGTGCAATATATGCACACTTATATTTTAAAATCCTAGAACTTAATGATAGTGGCCTTTATTCCTAGCCCATTAGGAAACTTCTACGAATATAACGCCTTGTCCAGCCTATTATCCTTCATCAAATTATGGATGATTGTGATACCTTTATTTAATTCGATAACTAGTTAAGTCAAGGCCCTCTTTTTAGATTGCCACAGTTTCAGATCATTTGATCTTGCCTACCCCCTCAGCTTGAGTGAATCATATCCTAGTGGGTAGCTTAAGGTCTCACAACTTCAGGTTTTTATCTTTCCTCTGTTCCTACCTTCCTAGTTACTCTCTAGATGTTGACAAGCTTGATTAGATGTATTGGTTAGAAAATTCAAGTTGCTTTTATACTAACAGGTCTTATGGGAAGCTTTTCTAGACATGCAATTTAAGGGTCTCTTAGGCCAAGTTTGTTTAGTTTAAGGACTGTTTTCCTAAGGTAGCTTTTTTCTTATGGCTCACTATTCTCAATTGTTTTTCTACTCTCAATAGAGATGGGCAATGACTAAGGGAGGTATTCTCCATTGTAAGCTTTGTAATTTGGGAATTGAATATAAGGACTATTTGTTTTTTGAATGTGGCTTCTCTTCCCCACTTTGGTCTGATGTGTAGGCCCTCTATAATTACTACTAACTTATACCTTACTAGTTGGCCACCCTCAACTTGGAATTAAAATTGAGCGGTCTAGATTCTAGTGATTACCGGTTATTTAAACTTGTTTTTAAATGTCGTGTTTATGCTACTTGGAGGCCTCAAAATGAAGTGAAACATAGTGGTCAGCGTCCTAAAAATCGAAATTCATCCTACACTCAACTTCCTAGATTCAGTGGATTCTTACTAGTATAAGTACTAATCTCATTTGCTCACCTTCCATGGTTGAGCACTGTAGACTTTAATGGGCTAGCTACCTGGAGTTCTTGCTTGCTTCTTCTTGTTTGTGCCCCTTCCCCCATGTCATTCTTTGTTCTTTGTTCTCTGCTTCTCTTAGAGTTTCTCCCTTTGTGTTAATTAGTTTTGATACTTTTGTATTTTTTCTTGTTGTTCTTGTTTCTTAGCTAGCTTTATTCATTCTTGTTTTATTCCTTTGTTTAGAGGATGATTGTTGCTCTTTAAGCTTTTATTTAATTGATTTATTTTTTAAAAAAATATAGGTAAATACAAATCAAATAATGATGAAAACACCTCAAATTATGTAGCGAACAACTCCCCCATACTTGAGTTTTTTCTTGTCCTCAATCAAACTAAATATTGTTCATCTCAAAATAGAATATAATCATAGGAAAGTTTATCCAAA
>JAOXYD010129493.1:0-11005 GCA_028565735.1 Pinacopodium congolense | reverse complement strand
TTTTTGTGTTAAATCAAGGGAGATTATAATCATTCATTTTGATGATGACAAAACATGATTATTACTAATGTATTGTTTTGATATGTTAGAAAGCTAGATTAATGCAAATAGTGTGAGAGATTAAATTGAAGCCCAAAATGAAAGTGTGTTCATGAAGAAAAGAGGATTAGAGAAAGCATTGAAGTGTTGAAGTAGATATCAAGACATGAAGATCAAGGATGATTAGCTTAGGATTATGTTTTAGTATATAAGTCTTCTTGATCTTAATCAATGCTTGAAAAAGGACTCGCCTTTGCATGTTAGATTTGCATGAGTATTAATATATAGGTTTTGAATAATGTTTTTAGAGATTCTTTAAATTTTATTATGGCATTGACGTATTAAGAATTGGTTGGGAATGCCACATTAGTATAAAGTTACATAATGATGAGGTAATTATGCAATTTGTTTTAAAAGAAAGCCTCTTAATATGTTTAAGTAATTTGGAATGTTTTGGAGAGTTATTTAAGTATGTTTAGTTTTTTTTAGTCAAGTTTTTATATTAAAATTGATTTTGAAAAAGTTTAGAAATTCATTTAAATGATTCCATCAAAGATTTCACAGACCAAAATGTTGTTTAGTGGCATTTCGTGTCTCCTAGAAATATTGCCAACCCTTTGACAATTATCACAAGATTTCACATATTGAAATGCGTCCTTAAACAGAGTAGGCCAATAGAAACCACACTCAAACACCTTGTATGCAGTCCTAGTAGGGTCAAAGTGTCCTCCAGTCTCCTTTGAGTGACAATGATTCAAAATTGAAGACACTTCTTCAATAGAAACACATCTACGAATTATTCTATCAGCACAAATCTTGCAAAGGAAAGAGTCGTACTAAAGATACTGCTTAACTTCAGAAAAGAATTTCTTCTTCTATTGGTATGAAAAGTCAAGATGGATCACATTACCAGCTAAGTATTTCACAATGTCCACATACCAAGGTAAAGTAAGCATAGCTAATAAGTGTTCTTCAAGAAACACCTCCTTTATGTCTTGGTTTTCTCCTTTCTCTATTACTTCCTCGTTTAGACGAGATAAATGATTAGCCAAAAATGTTTCCTTACCTTTCTTATCTTGGATTTCAATATCAAACTATTGTAATAGGAGAACCTATCGAATCAATCATAGCTTAGCATCAGGCTTGTTCATTAGGTACTTCAATGCTAAATGGTCCGTATAGACTATCACCTTTGAAAGAACTAAATAGGACCGAAACTTGTCAATTGTAAATACTACACCTAACATCTCATTTTTAGTGGTGGTGTAATTCTTTTGAGCATCATTTAACGTGCGACTTGCATAATAGATTGCATAGAAAAGCATATATAATGATTTTTTAAATTAGTATCATTTTTTTCAGTTGGTATCATTATTTTTTTATGCATAATATGCACACACAAAAAAGTGCTTTTGATGCATAATATTTATAATGTGGGTATATATGTGTTTTTTATGCAAAATGTGCATAATATGGAAAACATGTGTTTTGAGGTATAATGACGTATAATATATGTTTTTCATGCACTTTATCTTTTTTTAATCTCTTTTAATGCTTAATTATCCTATAATACATTGATACACATATTTAAAGGAAGTAAATTTTATTTTAATGCATGAATTAAAGAGGAGCGAGATTTACATGAGCCTAGGGAAAGAGATAGGTAATTTGGAAAGATATTAATATGGTTAGAAGAGTTTTGGAAATGATTGATGAAAAATTTTCAAAATTATGATTGGGTTTGATTTTTAACATTTGACATGTTTTCAAGTCTTCTATAATAACTAGTATCTTTTCAAGGATGTCAAAAAGAAGGAGAGTGTTTAAAGATATTTAAGAGAGATAGGAGTTATATATAAAAATGGGGAGTAACATTTTTTATTTTACATATATGTTTTGTATCTTATGTTCCCTTAATATCATATGTTTTCTCATTATCAAAAGAGGGAATATTGTTGAATTAAGAGAGATTCTAACTTAAAGTTTTGATGATAATAAAATATATTTGTTACTAATGTGGTTTTCTTTGTTTATGTAATGGGGAAGATAGGCTTTTAAGTAAAGTGCATAAGGATTGTTAAGCTCAACTTTGAATGAAAGTTGGAGTCCATAAGGAATTGATGTGAAAAACCAAGGGAAGGATAAAGATCAAGACTTAGATGAAAATAAAAAAAGTTTTATGTTTGTAAGTTTGTAAATCTTGTCTTAATCTTCTCAGTATTTTTAAGGGCTCAATATTCATACACGTGTTCATGGCATCTTGTTCAAAAGTTTTAAAATTTGCAGTTATATTACTTACATAATAGGAATTGGTTTAACGTTTCATATTAGTATGGAGTTTCATAATCAACTAAACATTTGGTAAATTGCTTTAAAGAAGTCCTCTTAATGTATTAAACTACTTTAGAAATTATTGTCAGTATATTTGAGTGTCTTAGAATATGGTGGAGTTAATATTTTGTGTAAAAAATGTTTTTAAGAAGTTTATGAAAACCTTGTAAAGGTTTTTAAAGTTTGGAAAGGTTTAAAAAGTCCATAAATTTATATGAAATAAGATATATTTTGTGTTTGAATTTAAATTAAATATCTTGGTTTCTAAAATTATTTTAGGAATAAATTAGAACTTGTGTGAATTTATTTTTTAAGTGAAAACAATGGTTTCTAAAGTGTTTAAAAAATTTTGGAAAACTAAAGAGTTTGGATATTATTGAGAATGAAAATTTCTCATAATCAAGACAAGTTTTGTGTTTAATTTTAATTGACATGTCTTGGTATTTATAATCACTTAGGAAATGATTTGAAACTTGTGTGAGATGTTTTTTAGGTTGAAAGAAATGGTTTTGGTATACTTGTGAATGGCTTGAAAGTTGTTCGAATTAAAAGTTTTGAAAATGTACTTAATTTGTCATAAACGAAGATATAATTTATTTTTATTTAAATTGAAAGGTTTGGGTATTCAAAATTACTTAAAAGAACATTTGAAACTTGGTTGAATTTATGTTTAAAAAATGGAATGCATTCTGAGAGTGTTCGAATCTATTTTGATTTGATGTAGAATCTAGATTTGATTCTGTAAAACTATTTGTCGATCAATGTTTGGAGGTAGGTCAACCAGTTGATATTTTAAAGGACATCGATCAATCAATGGCTTATGATTTGTTGACCAATTGATGGTGTTTAAGGGTTTGGTTGACCAATCTTTATCATGTGATTGACCTATATAAGTTTTCAAGGGACATCTGTTGACCAAATCAATAAAACAGTTGACTAGTGATCAATTAACCAATCTAAGGCATTGGTCAACTGATTGTTACACATAATAACTAGTCAATTTCTATCTAATGTCTTTTTAATTGCTTATAATAGTTAAGTTATGCATGGGGAGGATATAAAATATGTTATAAGTGTTAGGGAATAATCTTTATGCATCTTTGGTGAGTGTTTAAGTATTAAATGAGTTTTTAGTTGATTTTATATGTTGAAAAGTTTGAGAGAAAGTATTACGTTCTTGAGCATTATTTTGGTCAAGAAAGAGGTCTAGTTTGTGATACTTAAGTTGTGATTAAGAGCTTGTAGTTTGGGGTTTAACTTTGTTGTTAAGATTGATTCGAAAAGGGGTTACACTTTATCTTACTTAAAGGAAGAATTGTATTGGGTCACTCTTCACTCTAAAGTAAAATTGTTGGGTTGCACTTCACCCTCTTTAGAAAGAAAATTGTTGTAAGGATTTTTCTTTACCCTAAGAAATATTTTATATAGTGAAATATCCAAATAAAAAACTTGGAGAGTGGACATAGTCAAATGATTATTTTACCAAACCATTATAAAAATTGGTTTGCATTCTCCTTCCTACACTTTTAATTTATACAAGTTAATTGTGATTTTTATTAAATTATTGTCATTAAATTGGCATATCATTACAATTACATTGAACTGTGGTGTAAGGACTTCGTACTTTGTAAAAATTTATTTAGATGGTTTAGTCTTAAAGTTTAGAAAATTCTTATACACCTAAATTTACCCCCTCCTACGTATGTCATCTAGAGCTATCAATGACATTTCTTATAAGTGTCAAACTTGATAGTAAATGACCTCAATTTAGTTACTGAGGTATTTCTAAAACATGCAGCTCAAGCAAAAAACATGTCCTTAGTATATTCGTATTTCCTAAAATTATTATTCATAATTATTAACAAAATAATATGAATTAATACATTCTTCTTTTTTTCCAAATCTCATATGCTTCATAGTCCTTTTTATGATGGGTTATATTACCATTTTCAGGAATATCCGTAGTTATGTTTAATGATTTTAAAACTTCTTTCTCCTCTATTACATGTTGGATTTTCATATTTCACATCTCATAATTATTGAGTCCAGCAATAATATTTTTGTGATGCATTAAGCATGTTCAAAATACTAAGTTTCTATAGTAAGAAAAAAATATTATAAATGCATTTTATTATCATGTCATGCATTCTAAGAGTGAACAATTAGAGTTTAATTGCTTAGGAAATTGAAAGATTATATATATGCTCAATCATCATTCATATAACAATTGAATACCAATTACCATACTCATATGAAACTACACACATAAGTCATTCAGCTAAACACAAAAACGCTTAAACATTAAGCACATTTATACATAATTCAAACACAATACACATAGTTCAATATACCATACTTAAGTTATCACAACATGATCATTTAGCATACATATTCCTAGATATAATGAACCCTTTACGAAAGAAAGTTAAACTAATTCGTGTGATAAGGACCTTAATACTCAATAAACAAGCATTCTAATTATTTCAATTAGAAAATCTATAAGATACAAAGTTCGAATTAATTCCCTTCTTCAACTTCTCTCACAAATGTAATCACCAACCATCCACAAGTTCTTGTATTTGGTGATAACGAGTTCTAGAGCATGCTTAAGAATTCACTTTTAGGTTGTAAAGATGATGAAAATAAAGCCATATACTTCACTTCAATTTTCATGAAAACTAGGCATCCATTAAAATTTAGTTCTACATCATGTTACTAATTATAATAATGTGTTATGTTAGATTTCCCTCATGCATCATTTGCATTTCGAATAAATGTGCTAACATGATGATGACTTGTCTCATTTTTGTCGCATTTCACGAAATTCTAGAGTCCTCTTTATAATTGATAGAATTCTAAAAATAAATTTTTTAGAATTAGAGAATTATATAAAAATTCCTAAAAAGCACAAAATAAACGAATTATTTTGTCTAATACAAAAATGAATTCATGCTCATTAAAATATTAACTAATTTATGTTATTGAATTATACTTATTAATGTTATAAACTCATTTGTAATTTGTATTTAACTAAACAAATTAGCTTATTTCAATTAGAAAACTCATTTCTAATATTCTTCTAATTACAAATTTTTTAATAAAATTTTTACATAATTAAAAATTAATTTATTTTAATTAGAAGACTCATTCCTAATTTCATTCTAATTAAAATTTTATTTCTAATTTTTTATTTAACTAAAAAAATCAATTTATTTTAATTAAAAAACGTATTTCTAATTTTATTCTAATTTGAAACTCATTTCTCATTTTATTGGTAGATCTTTAAACCCTTTCTATATTTATTTATATATTTTTTACTATATATTTTTAAATAAAAAAATAAAGATCGAGACTGCTAATGCTTGCACTGTTTGTGTCTGACACTTATTGTCAGGTAAGTACAGTGCACGCATCTGCTTGTTTATGTTTTAGCCAAATGAGATGTGTGATCTTCTTCCTTTAGATGACCTTCCCTTTTTTCAAAAACCTTATTGTGTTTTCTTCTTTGTGTTTTCCTTCTCTACCATCTCCTATAACCTTTAAGCTCACCATAATTAACCATACATTTCTATATCATAATTCAATGAAGTTTTTTATTGTTCTTTTTTTTTTTTTTGTTCTACCTTTGCCATTAAACTCCTAACTCATTCCAGCCATGCAATAGCATAGATTTGGAGGAGAAGCACTAGAAGGCACATTGGGAGGCATGTTGGGAACTACTTTCTATGATTTCAATCATTCATCTAATAACCTCATTAGTTGTTTTTTTTCAATTTATTTTGAAATACATCTAGATAGAAGATATGAATAAAAACTCTTCCATGGTAATTTCAAAATAAATGTAAATGTTATTTTAATGCAACAATATTTTGCTTTTACATCATATAAATCAGATAAAATTTAAGAAACAAGATATCTTTTAATAGTAAAATTAATTATTCTAGTAAATTTTATTCATTATATTCAATGAATTTTTTTGTTTTAAACTTTAACACTCCCACTCAATTCTCATAATAAGTTAAATATGAGTTTTAAAATATACTAAATAGATAATTAAATTTCACATTATTTTCATATATTTTGAACCTGCTCCTATAGTAATGTAAGAAAGTTCAATTAATCATAAAGATTGCAGAGTCAACAAATCACTCAATACATGCATTATTTAAAAAAGATAATCACTTAAGAATTATCTTTAAATTTTCACACGTCAAAAAATTACTGGTTTTGCAAAATACTTTTCCGATCATTCTTTTTGGATGATAGCCTTCCACAATGATAATCTTGCATTTGTTTTAAAATTTTAACCTTTTATACAAAATTCAAAACATCGTGTCTTTTCAATTTAAATTGAAAAGGCACTTTTTTTCATAATATGGAATTAACTCTATGTGTTAAATATACTATTTAACAATCTTACAATCTTATGTAAAAGATTTACTGAAGAATTTGGTGGGTATAGAAATAACCTGTTCATTCATTTGGATGAGTATATTTATATATCCATTCCAAGAGAATATTAAAATCCTATATATTTACAACCTATATTTCCTTATAATATATATATATATAATATTCATCTCACACACTCTCCCTCATATTACCATATGAAGATCTTGAATGCCCAGCTTACGAAGAAGATAGTTAAATTGTTTCTTATCAAGTGCCTTTGTCAATATGTCTACCAATTGATTATATGCTCCCAAATGACTTATAACAAGATTACGTGCATACACTTCATCTTAAGCAAAGTGACAATCTACTTCAATATGTTTTGTGCATTCATGAAATACCGAATTTTTTGTTATATAAATCGCCACTTGATTGTCATAAAACAATCGCAAAGCCTATGGATGCATCACTCCAATATAATGTAAAAATTTTCGAAACCACTTAAGCTTGTAACTTATAGTTACCATGGAGCGATATTTTGTCTCAGTAGAAGATTGTGATACTATTTATTATTTCTTCATCTTCTATTACACCAACAATCAATCAAGCATCACTAAATAACCAGTCAATGATCTTTGTGTCAAAGGACAACTTGCCCAATCGAAATCAAAATAATCATACAACTATAAATCATAATCAAATGGTAAGAAAATCTATCCTGAATTATATTTCAAATAGCATACCATATGTAAGGTTGCTTCAAAATGCTCTTGTCATGCTTGATACATAAACTATATCAAAACATATACAGAATAACTAAGTTCAAGCCTTAAGATCATTAGATAGATCAAACAGTTAACAAAATGCATGTATTTCTTTGGATCTAAACATTTAAAGCTCATTTGGCTTAGCATTCTATTTCCATTTTATTTTTTATTTTTTATTTTTATATATTTCACCAATTTTTGTGGTTTTTTTTTGTTTTTATGCTGCTTTTTTATTTTAATGCTGTATTTGTTTGTTAATTTTTTAGGTTTTGCAATTATTTTTCAGTTTTTTATTTAAAAAACAGAAATCAAAAAATCAAAAACAAAAATAAAAAAGCCCTTATTTTCTGTTGCAATTGCTAACTCATAATTTTGCTCAATAGGAAATTTAGTTGATTTTACACCAAGTAACCTACATTTAGCAATAGTGTCTAATGCATACTTTCTTTCACAAAGAAATATCCCTTCTGCTTTTCTTGTCACCTTTATCCCAAAAAAATATTTTAGCACTCTTAAATCTTTTATGTGAAACTAACTGCTCAAATATTGCTTAAAACTAGTTAGCATGTAGCCATTATTTTAAGCTATTATCAAATCATCAATATAAACTAACACATAATATGTTATTCCATAATTATGATATATAAACAAGGAGTAATAAACATAAGATTATTTAAATCCTTAAGCTTTCAATGTTGATGCCAATTTAACAAACCCTTTCCTTGGTTCCTGTCTTAATTTATAAAGTGATTTCTTCAATCTATATACTTTTTCTGACTCAATAATAGAAAATTTAGGTGGCAATTGCATATAGATCTCCTCTTCTATATCTCTATCAAGGAAAGAATTATGTACATCCATTTGATGCAGTTCCCCTAGTTTTTATTATAGTTAAAAGTTTTCTAACTATTATCATCTTTACAACTAGAGTAAACATTTTAGTATAATCTACACCCTCCTTTTGATTGATGCCCAAAAACACAAGTTGTGCCTTATGTTGCTCGATATTGATTTCTAAAAATTTTATCTTATACACTCACTTACATCTAATTGTGTGTTTTCCTATCGAAAGTGTCTTAAGAGTCCATATATCATTTCATCAAGCACCTCTATTTCTTTCTTCACTGTTTCTTGCCAACATATTTCTTTTCTCTGCTTCTAAATATCTCATTGATTCACAATGTGCAGTAATCACGACCAATAATTTTTTGTGTTTCTTAGAAAAATTATCATTAGTTACATAATATGTAATAAGATATAAGGTTCTTGAATTATAGCAACGAAAATAACTGATGAGTCACTCAAGCGATGCGTAGTGTGTGTTATATAATAAGTTACATAGTCTTTGAGCCATATAGAAGGTTATCATTGTCTTTCTCCTCTACCAAGACTCTCTTAGTCGTTATTTCATGTCCTTGCTCACCTAGCTCATCTGCATCATCCACTTTACTTGTTTGTACCACATTCGCATCATTATCAATTTCAACATTATTTATATTGGTCCCCCTCACTACTTTTAGTGCCTATATCAACAACTAATCCTTCACCAATCCAATTGTATTCTTTGTCTCCTAGTATAAATAGTTGTTCATTCATGCATGGTGCTTCTAAACTTTTCTAAGCAAACAAAAGAATATCTTCAGAAAATACCACATCTCCATATACAAAGTACACATTCGTGTCTACATCATACAATTTCCAACCTTTTGGTTTATAAAGATATCTAACAAATACGCATCGTCTACTTCATGTCCCAAATTTATCTTGATCTTTTAGTTGAGTGTAAGCATAATACAAGCATAAAAAAAGTTCACATGTTTATATGAAGGAACTCACCCAAACAAGACCTTATATGATGTTTCTCCTTTAAGAATAGAAGAAGGGATTCTATTGATCAGATAAGTTACTGTCAGAACTTATTTTTCCTAAACTCTATCGGTAAAATAGCTTGGAATCTCAAAGCTCTTATTACATTCAAAATTTGTCGATGTTTGCGCCTAAATTTGCCATTTTTTATGGTGTATCAACATAAGGAATTTGCATCTCAATGTCATGTTCATCATAATATTTCTTGAAGGTACTAAATTCTCTCCCATTATCCGTATGAATAATTTTTAACTTCCTTATGAATAATTTTAACTTTACTATTAAATTGAGTTTTCACCATAATACAATTTTTTTAATTATTTCTCCTTCTCCTTCTTCTTCTTCTTCTTCTTCTTTTTGTCATTAGATATATCCACATAGCATGTGAGAAATCATGTGTTCTACATGAAGCAAACTCCCAATGAGGCCCTAAATGTCATAATATACCAAAGCAAATTATTGTGTAGCTTTATTATCATTACCAATAAACACATAACATGTTTGTTTAGTTCTCAAATAAACATCACAACAGTCTATTATTTTCAGTACATCTACTACGACCAAAATGGGAAGTTAACTAATAACTTATTTTAAAGCATACCCCATTTGTTAATGCTATCTTTTATAACTATCAAACTTTTCTACCTTGCAAGTTCAATCCAAGTCTACTATGTGTAAGAGATAGGTTCTATCAAGCCTCTCACCTACTCTAATCACCGTCCTCGTAATGTGATCTTATATTACACATAATTTGTTAGTAAAAGTGACTTGACATCTTAATTGATCAATTAATTGAGAAATAGAAGTTAAACTATAATTTAACTAGGGCACCTATAACCCATAAATCAATCTTAATACTTTGCTAAGAGTCACATTTTCTTTCTTAGTGGCCATAATTTTTTTACTATTAGGAAACCAATGGAGCATCACGAAATACTTCGTACTTCATGAAGTAAAGATAAGTTATCCATCATGTCAATTTTTCAGATGAGGATGGCGTTGTCTTATAGGAATTGATAATCAAGATGATTGTTGTTTATTAATCATCCGTCAGATTGGGAAGTGAGGCTTGATGCCATCCTTTGCCTTGATAGTAGGTGCTAATTTTGAAGTTGTGCTCTTCATTTATGCAACATGTGCACTGACTCTGTTGACTATAATCTCTCCCTATACCACGTACTCCTCTTCTTCCTCCATTTTGTTCACTGTCACTTCGTCTCAAATACCACCGGTTGAGGTACCTCATCAATTGGAAGTAATCTATTGTTTCATATCCAACCTACAAGCATCACGTTAACAACACATCAATCATTGTACATAATCAATGATGAGTCTTACTGCTTAACTTTTCCATTAAGAAACCTTTTTTAAAAAATTTGAACACGTTGCTCACGACCTTTACCCATTAACCATAATTAATACCCTTCAATGTTATGGAGGGTTATAATCCAGAGTTTTCAGTTCCGTTCCGTTTCGGCCGGAACCGGCTGGAACGTACCGTTCCGGACCGAAACCGGAACGGAACGGACGAATTCCGTTCCAGATTTAAATACCGGCCGGATCCGGTCGGTTCCTGAAAAAAATAATTAAAAAAATTTTAAATTTTTTTA
>JAOXYD010129483.1:0-11006 GCA_028565735.1 Pinacopodium congolense | reverse complement strand
TGGTTTCTTCATGATTTTTCTCAAATCTTTGTCATTAAGCTCCATCCTGCAAATTAAACATAATAAGACATCAACTTAACAATTACACACTAAATTATGGGTTATAATTCAACAAATTAATTATTAAAACTCTATCAATTTGACCCCTAACATGATTCTACAAAGAAAGATACCCCCCAAAATGCAAGGATCTTAGTATCTTTACCATTCTTTGTAAGATAGGTAACACAAGGTATAATCAATATATGTTTGACTTAGGGCCATCAATCAATGCAATGTCACTTTCTATTTCCAAAGATTTTAATTTAGGTCTTTTAAAAGAAACTCGTTAGTTGGCTATTTTAACACTTACCTAGAACGGATAATTTAATATATATTAGCTCAAATAAACGAGCGTATTTCCCTAAAAAATTTTATATGTTAGCTATGCATGATGAAAAATCTTCAATTCCATCGTCAATTCAATTGGGGAGACCATTCTTAAAGATGTCATGGACAAACGTTGGTGTCCATAACAGAGTGTTGGCCATGGATTTTAAGAAGGAAGTGATTAGATTTAACATACATAATATCCTAAAAATTGTGAGTCAGTTGCAATGGTAGATATCATTGATTCATTGATAAAATAGGTGTACTTTCTTACTTTTGATGATCCATTAAAAGTTGTTTTTATCAACTTGATGGAGAAGGAGGGATACAATCACTTGAAGAATAAATTTAAAAAAAGGGGAGGAAATTAAGGAAGTTATAACTTTCTTAGGGACACTTCCTCAACAATTTGATAGGTAAGTAACTCAATTTTTGGATTTGTCTATTGTTACTAATAGGTTTCTACCTTTCATTATGAAAAATACCCTGGTAGAATTAAAATCATTACTAGATCATCTTAAGTATACATTCTTAGGAGACAATAACATCCTCATGTGATAATAGTAAACAACCTAACTTTTGAGTAAGATGATAAGCTTGTTAGAATAATTTGAGATTATAAGACAACATTAGGGTGGATTTTTGTTAATTTCAAAGTGATTAGCCCATTCTTATGTATGCGTAGAATCTTTTTAGAAGAAAGCATTACCCTAGAAAGACAAGCATAAAGGTGACTCAACCTAGCAATGATGGAAGTGGTGAAAATGGAGTCCTTGAACTTTTGGATATGGGTATTATCTATCCTATCTCAAATACCATGTAGGTTAGCCCTTGATAGTCTATGCCTAAAAAGTCAAGGACCACTATGGTAAAAGAGGATAGTGGAGAGATGGTGCCATTATCTCTCCACTTGAGTGTAAAATGGATGGAGGATTTGTGTGGGTTATTGTAAACTAATCTCTATAAGTTGAAATGATCATTTTACATTACCATTTACTGATTAAATGCTTGAAAGTCTAGCTAATCATGCTTACTATTGTTTTCTTAATGGCTATTTAGGTTATAAACAGGTAGAGCTTTAAAGGACTAAAGAAAATGACTTTCACATGCTTTTATTGAGTGTTTGCCTACTGTGACAGTAATCTTAGAATAAAAATTTCATAACTTTGAACAATTAAAATAACCATTTCAATAAGATATATTTCAATATTTCTACTTCACTATACATATGAAGTCATAAATAATCAATTAATAATTTTTTTATAATTGGAGTTATATCTTAAAAAAATTATAATTTTTAGTTATAGCTAATAAATAAATTAATTAATTGGAGTTAAGTTAACATATAACTAAAAAATTTTATTATTTAAATGAATTCATATGTATAGTAAAATAAAAATGTTGAAATATATCTCATTAAAATGATTTTTTTAATTATTTAAAGTTATGAAATGTTTATGAGATTGTTTTAATTATTCAAAGTTATGAAACGTTTATCCCAAGATTATTTTTAATATAAGTATTATGCATATAAATATACATTTTAGATTTAATTTAATTGAAATTATCGTTAATAAATTTTTTAGTTATAACTAATAAATAAATTGTAGATAATTTAAGGCATAACTAAAAATTATTATTAATTATTTATTTATGAATTCATATATATAGTGAAGTAGAAATTTTAAAATATACCTTATTTAGTAATTATCACATGACCTTTTGTATTTTCATTTTATTCAAACATTCCTTGTGTTTTAGTAAAATTATCAATGTATCTCTTACCATATCAGTTGTCACGTCAGTTGCCACGTCAGTTGTTATATCAGTTGCCACGCCAACATTTCTACAGTCACCTTGACATGTCCGTTGCCACGTCAACACAGTTGCCACATTAGCGAAAAATTTCCAAGGGATACATTGATAATTTTACTAAAACACAGGACATTTGTAAATTTATTAAAGCATATGAGGTGTTTGATAATTTACGAAAACACAGGGGGTGCAATGATATTTATTCTTTATATTATTTTATAAATATTATGAGGCAAATTACATTATTTGATAAACTTTAAAAGACAAAGTAATACTTTCGAAAATGTTAAAGGATAAGTTTTTTTTTAAATATTAAGGAGAAAAATAAACCTTTGGCCTTTTTATTATTGAATTGTATTTTGGAGGCCTTATCTATTTTTTTTTTCAATTAGATTCTTGAAACTCTAAGAGATGGAATATGACCTTTTTTTCTTGAAATAAAGAGATGGAGTATGTTACGCTAGATGAAAGATATAGAATGGCAACTAAAAAATAAATGTTTTTGTGACTCCATAGCCTTGGAGGAAAGAAAGTATAGGTGGTTTAAACAGGCTAGAAAATGAACTATGTCCTCAATTCATAATCCTTGCTTGATGACCACCTAAAGAATGAAACTAGCTTATGGCAATTTGTCTAGGAATAAAATAAAAAATTTCCAAATAATTATTTTGTGATTGTTTGTAAGTAGATATAAACATGAGTAATTGGTGAACTTATGTGATTTATAGTGCAAGAATAGCGTGATATCTTTACTTGTACTGTCTAGTGCATAATGTAATAGGTTGTTTGATTAGTGACATCACTTTAGGTTAGTCCTAAGGCCAATCCAAATAGTTGTCTTGAATGATAAAATCCACCTTTGAGTATTATAAAATTCCTTTCGTAATGAATTAGATGTTGAAGAATCTATAAAAGGACCTAGAGTGTGTACCAAAACTAGGAGTTATTCCCATTACTTATTATTCTTTTTGTTGCTCCTCTTATCAAATCTCCCATTAAACTTGAGATATATTTTAGGGTCCAGGAGGTATGCAAGTTTGGTTTAACGAGACAAAAGTGTTTCCCTTCCAAGAACTAAGTATGTGTCCATCTTATTCAAAGGGATTGAGGATTTGTAAATAGCTTTCAAATTCTCTTGGTAAGAAACATCTTGTTCATTATTTTGATGGATTGAAATCCTAACCCTTTATTAACCTCTAATAGATGAAGTTTAACCTATTTAACCTTAACTTCTAATGCATTTTCCTTATTTTCCATCCATAAGAAGTTCTTAAGCAACCTTTAATTTCCTTCATCATGTTCAATGAGTGAAAAATATGAGTTCAGTAGTATAAACACAACTTGCTTAAGATCAAAGATATAAGTTATTTTCTACTAGTCTAAGATAAGAATCTTATATTCTAATTCTTAATTTTGTAGTAGATGGCTTTAAATAATTGTAAGCAGTCTTTGTAGATAAGTGTTGATGATGTAATTAAAATTATAAGATATGTAAAAAGCAAGGGTCCAATTTTGAAACTAGTGAAACCATTTAGGTGTTAAGCTATTTTGTAGTTAGTCCAAAAAGCTTTTTAAAACTTCATAAAACATTTATGAGGCGTTTTATAGTGGAGATATTTATTATACTGAATAACAATAGGTCATCAACAAAGGGTAGATTAACTTATAACATTGTGATGTTAGTTAAATTTACGATTTTTACCTATGTTGAACTCAACTGGTTAGGGTATGATGTGCACTTTATCAAGAATAGTAAGATCCAACAACCAAAATTGATGCTTTACCCAAGGAAGGTCTAAGAAATTAGATTCATAAAAGGAACTTAGATCTGTTATTTATGTAATCAAATAAGAAGCTAAGTTATATGAAGGGTTGCAGATGCCACACTCAAAGAATAAGATGAGAAGGTGAATGATAAGTCTGAATTATGAATGCCACAAATTGAAAGTTAATAAGTTTAAAGAGTTCAATGAAGAACCAAGAAAGATAATGCTTTCTAGAGCATTATTAATGATAAAATTTTCCTTTTACAAGTAAAAGGGGTGCTTCTTATAAAGGAAGGCACAAAACCCTAAAACCAATTTGAAATTCAATTATAATTTGAATTTGGAAATATTCAGCTTGCCTAAAATAAAAGAATTTCCATAATAAGCTTGATTTCATAATTTATATATATATGAAATAAGAAAATAAACATAAAGATATGTAAAATAATGAAGGGAATCATATACAATTTGGAATTGGCAAAAGATCCCTCCTAAAATAGGTGAAAATAAGTTAAACAATTAATGTTGTCATATTATTCTTACATTTGCTCAGACATTCAAATTTTAAAAGCCATAACTTGAGCTATAGATCTCCAAATAATGTGATTCTTAATTAGTTGGAAAGACAAAAGTGACCTTTATAACTTTGTAATTTTGGTCAACTTTTGTCTCTATCATCATCTTGCACTTTCAAGGTATAATATTTTACTACTCCATATATTGAATTAATTTAACTAGTTTAAACTTTGAGGATTGACTTAATTCTTTATAAAAACTTGCACTTTTAACCCACATGTCTTCAATTAACCCATTTATGGCTTCTTTAATCTTCTTAGCTCTTATCTTTATTATTATACCTCTATTAGTGCTCAATTAATCAGAATTCAGTATTGTATTTTTAACACCCTTTGGATTCTCATCATCCCCTCTCTCCTCAAAAGGATTCATCCTCGACTCATCACTTAGATTAAAAGAAGATATATCAACATCATTAAAAATAACGTGCATGCTATACTTATTAGACAAATCTAGCTTATATGCCTTATCATTAATCCTTGTAATCACTTGAAAAGGACCATCTCCCCTTAGATACAATTTAGATTACCTTTGAATGAAAATCTCTCCTTGCGCGTATATAGCTAAACCCAATCACCAAACTAAAAAATAACTTATTTTCACCCTTTATTATCTTGAGTAGCATGTTGCTTCATCCACTTTTTAATATTTTTCCTTTCTTTTTAATGAATTTTCTTGAAGAAATCTACCTTATTTTATCCATCTAAATTTAATGCTCATCAATAGGTAAAGGTGATAATTCTAAAGGAGTTAGTGGATTAAAACCATAAACCATATATAATTTCAAAAGGTGAGCATTTAGTTACACTGTGAAAACATCTATTATAAGCAAACTCAACATGAGACAAACATTCTTCCCAAGTTCTCAAGTACTTTTGAATTATAGCATGCAACAAAGTATATATACTCCTATTAACTACTTCAATTTACCTATCCGTTTAAGGATAATATGTAGTAGAAAATAAAAGCTTTTTTCCTAGCTTATTTCATAAGGTTTTCCAAAAATAACTTAGAAACTTAGCATTACAATTAAAAACAATACTTTTAGGCAGATTATGCAATCTTACAACCTCGTTGAAAAGTAAATAAAAACATAGGATGGATCGTTGAATTTATAACATGGAATAAAATGTGCCATCTTAGAAAATCTATCGATACAACCACATATATATAATCATTACCCTTTTTAAACCTAGTAAACCCATTACAAAATTAATAGAAATATTAGTACAAGGATAATTAGGTATAGGCAACGATGTACACAAACCATGATATTTAACTTTAGACTTGATTTGTTTACATATAATGCACTTCTCACAAAATCGTTCAATATCATGTTTCATGTCAAGTCAAAAGAAATGTTCATATAATACATCTAAAGTCTTGGCAATACCAAAACGCCACATTAGCCCTCTCCCACAAGCCTCGAGCAAATCACACAAAGAACTTTTAAGCACATATAATTTCTTTTCTTTAAATAGAAACCTATTATGCCTATAGAATTTTGCAAAAGCCACTATCTCATATGTATTGAACACATTGGCAAAACCATAATCATTAACATAAAAATCCTTAATATATTCCAATACTATAAATTTTGCATCTAAAGTAGAAAGTAAAGAATACCTCCTCAATAATGTATTAACCATCACGTTTTCTTTATCTTGTTTATATTTAATCACATAGGGAAATCTCTCAATAATCTCGACCCAATTTACATGTCATTTATTTAACTTTTTTCCCCTTTTAAATTCTTCAAACTTTCATGATCTGTATGAATCATAAACTCTTTAGGCTAAATGCAGTGTGATTAAGTTTCCAATGCTTAAATAAATGTATACATCTCCTCATCATAAGTGGGATAATTCAACATTTCCTCATTAAGCTTTTTACTAAAATAAGCTATAGGTCAATACCTATTCCTGAAGCATCACACCCAAGTTCAAAAGATTTAGTAAAATTAGGCAAAACAAGTAAAGATACATTATTTAATTTCTCTTTATTAAAGTAAATGGCTTTTCTTATTTTCTATCTTACTTAAATCTAAAATTCCTTTTGATTAGTTCCATTAAAGGTGCGATTAAGATACTAAAATCCCTTATAAATCTCCTATACAAACTAGTAAGCTATGAAAGCTCCTAACATTGCTCACACTCTTAGGTGTTGGCGATTCCTTTATTGTCTTAACCTTCTCTTCATCAACTTCTATACCTTTATCGTTAATAATATAACCTAAAAATTTTAATTTATCAATGCAAAAGGCACGCTTTTTAACTTTAGCTTGTAACATGCTCTTAATTAGATTAAAATTAATAATAATTAAACTCTTTTATAATTAATAAAAATTATTTTCTCAATTTAATCAATAAAGTGTGTTTTTAATTAAATTAATTTGTTTCAATTTTATTGAAATAAATTATATCTATTATTTGATTTAAAGAACTATTATTATATTTTATTAAGGAATTATTTCTTTATTAATTTGAATAATAAATTTCTTCATTTATTAGAAAAATATTTTTAATTAAGTTTGAAAAATCTTTTCATTTATTAATTAAGAAAAATGAACCTTCTTTTAATACATTAGAAAAGAGTTTTCTAATTTATAAGTATTGTTTTTCTAATTAATTAAAAAATTAATCTTTAAATAAATAATATAAAAGACTTTCTTAATTAAATTTAAAATATTTTATTTAATTTTTAATACTAGAAAATATTTTTAAATTAGATTAGAAAAAGTTTTTCTAATTAAATTATTAAAAATTTTAATTAGACTATAATGTCATTTTTATTTTTTGAAAAAAGTTCTAAGTTATAATAAGAAAAAAGAGTAATTTATTGAAAATTATTTTCAATAAAATTTATTAAATGAGTTAAGATAATTGAAAATAGTTTTCAATTTAATTAAAAAAATTTAAATAAAATTGAGTTTCTTTTAGAATAAGAGTTCAATTTTTCTAATGAATCAATAATCTAATTTAATTTAATATTTAAGAAGAGTTTGAAATATTAATTTAAAGTCTAGATAGATCAATAGCTAGAATCAAATAAAACTTGATGGTTTTATACATATAATTTGATTATATGTGTTTAAAGTGCTTATTATATATATATGTTTGATATATTTATATGCATTATAAATTGCATGTTTATATGTAATATTTTATATGAAAATTTTGTTTGATGAGACTATTAAAAAGTAAATTCCTTGTGAAAATATTAAGTATATTTTGATAATATGATTGTTGTTTTCTATTGTTATAAGAATACACAAGAGTTATGTTTACTGTTAGACTTGTTGAGCAAACTCACTATTTTAATTTGAATATGTTAGGTTTGTAATAATGGGTCCTATTTAACTAAATTTATTTGATTTAAATGAGTAAACTCACATTCATATGAATTTTAAGAGATAATTAAAAATAATATATAAGATATATTTTAGCAAGAAATTATCATTTAATAGATCTAGGAGTCATATAAGATGTAATTGATAAAGATGTTATTTATCTAATTTAAATTTAATTAGTTTATTGAGCAAACTTAAGATTAATTAAGTTTGAATGAGATCTTAACCTATTAAAAATATTATAATAATCTCCTTAGGATAGTAGTAAAGGCTATTATTTTGAATAAAATAGTGGGAGTAACTAAATACATAATTAAAGTCTTAATATTATCTAGTTGTCATGGTATTTAACTAGTTACTTACTTATTTTACATTTATATTGTTTTGAATAGTAGAATACCTTTGTTAGTATAGTTGATACTAATTCATGAATTGATTTTTTTTAGCCTAAAATTAATTTGGGAAGCATTTTCAAAGATAGAAGAATTGTATGCCTATTATACAATTTACTTATAGTTTAAGGATTTTGGTGACAAGATTTGAGAGATATGCCAATATCACATAGATGATAAAATGTAGTGACATTTTAAATTAACTACTATCTCATAAACTTTAAAGATAACATGTAAGCTGGATGCAAACACTATGATAGCATAATATAAATGGTTGCATAAAGTAGAGCTAAAAGGTGTAGTACTTTAAAGGAATTGTTTTACTCAATTTATCCTACTAAAAGCCTAAATAAGGACTATAAATTAAAGGTGTTTGCTAAAGTTTGATAATAGTTGTTATTAGAAGAAGCTAATTGCATGATGTTGTTTTGACAATACTTAATATGATAGAGATTATATATATATATATGTGTGTGTGTGTAATATAATATTTTTACTTTTGGTTATGTGATATTGAATTTAAATTTAACATTACCACAATGTTCATAGCAAGGCAAAAAATAGATTATTAATTAAAAGTAATTAGGTCATGTCTATATAAATAGTCTATATATGATCAAGGGTGACTTATACTTAGCATTAGTGGAAAGAATACAAATTAAATAACCAAGACTATCCTTTTATGTTATATTGGTTAAATTAATATAATGAGAATTATAAATTTACATATAAGGATTTATATATTCTGTTAATTATGAATTATATAAAATTTGTGAAACTCATTAAATTGGAGGAAGATTAAATTAGCCTTTAAAGAAAGGGTGAATATGGTGTTTATTTGTTTAAAAACTATACATACAATGTATGAGATGTCATAACAATTTATAACATGATGAATACTTGTATTTCATTAAATTTACTAATGACATGATATGATATCGTCATGTGTATTTAATGAAATATAAGTTAAGTTTTGAAAAGATCAAAGTTGTTAAATCTAAATAGAAATTAGGTATTGATAATGCTAAATCATTTTGATAAGTTTGATGTAATGAGTTTTACATAAATTTTTTGGTTATCTATATGAAATGTGATTCTTTAGTAATTAAGTCCTTGACTAAATTCCATATTGGTATGGATAGATGTGTAAGGATTTTAACCATATAGAATATTGTATCATGAAATGTTTACTTCTTTATATTTATGATTTAATACAACTTACCTTCCATATTTCAGGAAAATCAATTAGCATGATTCCATATAATATATGGATGGTAAGACTCTAGAAGAATCAAAGCCAATGTTTTTAAGATGTGATCCTTAATTAAAGTATATATTGTCTAATAAGTTTATAACATAATTGGATAATATAAAGTTATGATGTATCTAAAAGGCTGGATATAATCTTACAAATTTTATTAAAGAAAAATATTTGATTAAAAAAATACTTAGGAGGATAACATTTCTCATGACTAGAAATGAGACTAAGAAGAAGTTTGACATAGTTCAAATTTAATAGTTATACATCTGAATGGAAATGATACTTTTGCTTGATATATGTGATATATACTTGAACGGTTAAAAGACGTTGAAACATTCACTTTCATGATGAATTCAAAGAATTTGTTTTGGAGATGATTGTAGATTTATCATGACTTTAGGAAGGTTAGTGGGAGTATAGTTTTACACTTTATTGGGAATATTTAATGATATATAACTCATTAATAAAAACACTTTATATTTTCAATTGTTGAAAATATGATATTCCAAAAATAACTCTTAGTTGGATATGAAAAGATAACAACAAAAATTTTGGAAGTGAAGATTTATAGAGATAAATACAAGAGTTGTTTATGTATTCTAATCCAAGTATATGGATAGTGTGTTAAAGGTGCTTAACATTTGAGATGTCTAATGAAGTATTAATGATATTTATTATTTATTATATGAGATGATATTTGAGTTTACGGTTATATGAATTTTACCTTTTATTTGATAAGAATAAAATTATTATTTAAGATATATTTACTTAGAATGATATTATTTGAGTTAAAAAGGTTCTATCATAGCATAAATTACAAGCCATGGCATATTTCTTCAATTAGAAAAATAATAATTTGAATTATGAATCTCTTAAATGAACTTGGTATAATTCTTTGCATTGTTTGAACAATAGTGTATTATGGAACAATAGGGCTATTAAGAATGCGAAAGGAGTTAAGGTCTCATTAACTATCCATGTATGCATTTTGGTGATTCCTCTCAATTATGATGATAATTGAAAGTTATAAGGTTCAAGCAAGTACTCATCAAAGAATCCTATAGCATTCTCTTACTAAACCACTATCCCAGTAGTACCTTAATTACCACTTGGTGATATGATTTAAGACACTCTTAACAATTAGTTTAGTATAAGTGAAAGATTATTGGTTTATGCCATATCGTTAATTGGTTGGTTATAGATTTCTGACATATTTTATTAAAGACAGTATTTATCTTATACATATTTTTTTATTTAATTGATATATAAGATAAGGTCCATATGATAAATATATGACACTATTGAAATTACAATGAAATTATAATTACAAGATTCAAATTTTATTTGGTATTATTTCTAATTATTCTTAGTTATTACTTTATTAAGACTGGATATTAATGGACATGTAAGATTAGTTCATATTACTTTTTTCCTTGTGAAGAAAGTGGTTAATCACATAGCCTAAATTATTGACATAC
>JAOXYD010129472.1:0-11006 GCA_028565735.1 Pinacopodium congolense | reverse complement strand
AATGGGCTTTGTATCAATTTGGAGAACCATTAGATTTGTGATTAGTTTGGAAAACCCATTTGTAACCCAATATATTAGCATTTGATGGAGGTGGGACAAAGGTCTAGGTTTGGTTCCGATTGAGAACTTGAATTTCATCAAACATTGCTTGATGCCAATGAGGGAACTTTTTTATTTGTGTAAAATAAGTGGGATCAGGAGTATGAGATGATGATTTGGTGGTGTGAAAGGTACTATAATCTATAATAATGTATGATCTATGTGTTCTAGTACAAGTATGAGTTATTATAAGATGTTGATTTGGTAGAATAGATGGGATGGGGTGATGATGATTGTGGAGATAACAATTGAGGTTGTGAATAAGTAGATGGTGACGAAGAAGAGATTTGAGATGTATTGTTAAGAGGAAGGGGTAAGTTAATAATAGAAGGTGGGGATGGAGATGATTAGGATGTAGTTAGTTGAGCCCTAGAAAGATGCAAGGGTTAGACTTAAGGGTAAGTTTGTTGGATCGTGTTAAGCCAGGAAAGGGAAAGCAACTACATCTAAAAACTTAAAGATGATTAAGGTTTGTTTTGATGAGATAGAGTGTTTCATAGTTTGATTTATAAAGTAGGACCAGTGTAGGTAGTAGATTTATAAGGTAAAAAACTGTGAAAAAAGAATTTAAACCAAAATGATTTTAGAAGAGAAGCATGAATAAGTAAAATAAGGCTAATTGTAGTGATATGTCTAATTTTTTGGTCAGCAAGACCATTCTGTTAAGGAGTGTGAGGGTATAAGATACATTAAGTTATCCCATTAATGGTTAGGTAATGAGCAAGTGCTTTTTTGATAAGTTCTTGTGCTTTATCACATTTTCTACCCTTCTTTCTTACTAAAGGACTAATAAAGAAGGTGGAGAAAATGTTAAAGGTGTTTTTTATAGTCGGGGAAACAGGACAGTAAATGCTATGCCAAGGTAAGCTGGAAGGAAGTATGCAAACTTATGAGTGCAGGGGGCCTAGGTATTACACCAATTAATGTAAGTAATAAGGTACTTCTTAATAAGAGGCTATGAAGGCTTTTGGTGAATAAAGAATCTCTTTAATCCATGTGGATTAAATTAAATGCATAACTGGGAATGGAGAATCATGTTTCTGGAATACATTTGTTGAAAATAAGAGACAATTTAAAGGCTAATATTAAATGCATAATTGGGAATGGAGAATCAGCCTCATTGCTCTTTGATAACTAAAGCGATATTGGACCTACTTATGGATCCGATTATTTCTAACTATTAAGTAACGTCCCTATAAATGCTAAGGAGAGACAGTGGATTAATAATGGCAGTTGAGCCAATTACCAACATGCAATTAACCAGATATTGCCAAACTATAGTCTTGATTTAAACAAAAAGGATAACTACAGATGGCTAGCACATGGATTAGGGTTTTTCACTAACAAATCTTGTAAAGAGCTCTACAAGGAAATGGATCAAGTGAAAGGTTGGAGTAAAGTGGTTTGGAACAAATTTTTATTACCTAAAGTGGCATTTCTTAAGTGGTTAGTAGTAAAACAAAGGATGAACACTATGGATAGGTTTTATTATTTGAACATCCCTTTTAGATGCCCATTGTGTAAATATCAGGCTAAAATTATAGAACATCTGATTTTTAATTGTAGTTTCAACCAAGAAATTTGGCATAAGATTAAAAACCTTTGCCTATGGTATTTTTCGTCTACAAATTGCAATGATTTATTAAGCTGGTTTGAAAGTCACCGATTAGATGATCGAGTGGTTTATCTAATCTCATTTGGCTCTATTATGTATTCAATATAGAAAGAAAGAAATGACAGATTATTCAAAGGCATAGAGACGTCCAAGGAGCAAGTGATCATTACATTAGTATATTGGATTAGAGAACAAATCATGTCTTGCAAGCTATCAGAAGTATGTTCCAGAAAAACCCTAGCTAATTGGAACATTTTATGATGGCTAGTCACAGAATGCCTAATCATCTACTATGAACATTCAACATTAAGTATACACGGACAGATAAAGAACACAGTATACATGAGTAGATTTAACAATAGCTGGCGAGTACCTTAATAATAGAGCTTAAAAGTGGCATACCTTATTTACATATGCCTAGTTCCAAACTATATTTTTACATTTAAAGATGGGTCCTTCTACAAAAGGAATAATTAAAGTAGTGAGTTACAGAAGTCGAGGATCGAAAGGATCTAGGGATTGAAGCATTTTATAGCCTTGAACCCCTTACAAAAGAATGAAAAGGATCTAAGCCAGATGATTGTACCTTATGGGAAGGGTCTAGAAGCTCTTTGACACTTCAAATGAGAAGATCCATCTAATAGCATCAGAAAAATATGAAAGATTAGTAAGGATCAATGACAATAAGGTTAGAGATTGAAGTTTAAGGAAGGGGGAACTAGGGAGTCTCCTGAAGGCTCCTCTGTCAATACCAAAACACTAATTATATGGATGTCTTGAAAAATGTTATGTGAGTTATTTTGTCAAATGATTGTCGTTTATTGCATTGATGGCTTTTATGCCTTAATTCTATCAATACAATTTTTCAATTTTTTAAAAAAATTTGATATTTATCGAGAAAAGGTTTTCAAATATGGTTTTAAAATAATGAAATTAAGGAAGAGCTTGAGATTTATGAGTTAAGGGATAGATCCATGTGAAATTACTATAATTATTAACAAAAATGATAAAATAATGAGAATTAGATAGGGATAGAGTGGGAGATGGTCCCCATATGTCATAATAAATAAGTTATAAAGGAGCAGTTAACACAAGTGATGAGGAAGGAAAAGGTAATCCAATACTTTTACTTTGAAAAAAGCGCATTATATAAATGACACCTAGTGACAGTACACACGTGATGAGCAATAGCATCAGTGTTAAAAAGCCATTCACTAATGTTTGATGGATCATATATACTCATGGAAAAAAGCATACTATAAATTATATTTTGGGTAGGGTGAGGATAACGATAGGATTTTATAGTTGGGTTGGGTTGGAAAGATTGATAGTAGGCTAAAGGGGGTCGGCTCAAGTTAGGATGGATAATGAAGTGGATAGGAATAATGTTGTTAGGGGCTAAATTAGGAGATGAGGTTGAGTTGGAATAGGTTGGATGAGTGGTGGGTTCAGACTAAAGGCCCAGGTGAGTGTGGCTAGGTGGGGACTTAAGGAAATTAGGGTTTTAGGTGTGAGGAGATCAACGAAAATGAGAGATGTGGCTGCTCCTTTGTCCATCACGTCCGATGATTCTGCTTATGGGATGTTTAGCAATAGGAAAGGTAGTAACAAAAGCGATCTGACCAGGGGACATGATACAGTGTCAGTCTCTGGTCATAGAGAAGAAGCTTTTTGCAAAGCTCGATAAAGGAGGGACTTGCAATTCTCGATGGCCATGACAAAGGTTTCATGGTCAAGTGGGAGACCATTGAGGGCGAAGAGCATGAGATCATCGTCAGAGATAGAGTCACCTATTACGCCTAGATCTTTTAATGTGGAAGATAACGTGGTGAGGAAATTAGAGATAGAGAAGCTTCCTTTCTTCATGGTGTGTAGATGGTGTCGGAGGAGCAAATGGAGAGCTATGGTTTGTTGCAAGAAATAAGCTTTTAGACATGTCTAGAGGTCAAGGGCAATGGTACAAATAAAGGCAAGAGGAGCAATTGACATATACAAAGTGGCAGTAGGAGCATAGTAAACAACAACATTTTCTTTATCCCACTTGAGATGTTTAGATGGTAGTGTAACGCTGGTCTTTGTTGGTGAAGGTAAGGTGCTACCAATGTGGCTAAGCAGATCACAAATACGTACGATGGTTATAATAAAATTGATGATATTCTGTAGAGGAAAGGTGGGTAATAGTATGGAATTTGGCTGTGTGGAGTTTAAAGAGGGTTGTTCTATTGTATGTGTGTGTCCATGATAAACGATGTTAGGTGTAACTTGAACAAATTGTGTGTTGTGGGTGAGAGTATGCATGATAATAAAGTTATAGGTTAGCTAAGGGGGGGATTTTTCAGGTGTGAAACTATGTACGATAATGGATGATAGACGATGTTAGGTGTAACTTGAACAAATTATGCATTATGGGTGAGAGTATACATGATGACAAAGTTGTAGGTAAGATAAAATGGGAAAAATTTTCAGGTGTGGAAGTATGTGCAGTAATGGAAGTATAAATTGGCTGTAGAGAAAGAAGAATTAGGTGTGGACTTTGATACCATAAAGAGAATAATATTAAAAGGTGTTTTTGCTTGTGTTTCATAAGAGAATTGTACAACTATTTATGATAAATGTGTCAATATGAAAATACAGTTATGCATGAGAGGACTTTGAAGGCTAAAATTATGTGGCATGGACCTTATTATCACTCTTTGCTCGATCAAATCATGCCAACCTTCTATGTTCCTATACTACTTCTATATCCGATGAACCAAAGCTTCAAAATTTTCATTGCTACTGAGGCATTCCTTATCAGAAATCTTGACTCGTTTCCACCCGTTTGCTGGAAAAATAAAAGACAGCCTTTTCTTTAACTGTAACGATGAGGGAGCATGTTATGTGGAGGCTAAAGTTGACCTTGGCGTTTCTAAATTCCTTAACCACCCTGTGTCTTTTATGTATGCTGGATTCACAAAAGAAGAAGGATGGCGGCTAAATGTGCTCAGTCTCATGGATTGGAGCGAAGATAAGGGAGTAGAAGAATGGTTGTTCTTGGATACAGAGATTTTGGATTTGTTGTTCAGTGATAAGGAGCTTCTTTCATATGCAATTCCCTTATACCTATAATTCTCTTATAACTTCTGCTTTTTTCTTTCTGAGATGTATGTATCGCTAGTTAGTTCAACTTTTCCAATGTTCTGCATTTCTATCCTGAAGAACCAATAATTGGAAAAACATTTGTGATACACCTACCTAACGACACATTGTTGTATATTCGTCTTTTAAGCTTCTATTTGAGAGCACAGAAATAGAAGACCAAGAAAACATCGAGAGTTATGCTTCATGTGCACTTACCTCAATTGACCATCAGAAAACCTAAAAAAATTGATATGAAGACCAAGGGGCCAATCCTTGCATGGCTTCTGAATTCGTAACTAAAATCCTGAAGATTTAACAGAACTATTAAAACATATTAGAAATATTTGATGGAAAAAAGTTTATAAGTTATAATTATTTTTTGACATTTGTTCAAATTATTAATACTTTTAATAGACTTTCAATGTTTGTTAATAAATTATTAGTTATTAATAATTAATAATTAATAATTATATATATAATGGATAACTGCAATTTGATTATGATTGTAACCTTTAAAAAATGGTTAAATTCATCCAGACTTCTTGAGATTTGGTAAATTATTAATTAGGTCCTTATAGTTTTAAAACTATTAAATAGGTCCCTAAAGTTTCAAATTACTTTCATTGTTAATTCTTCCGTTATTTTTGTCTAACGATAGTGTCATGTGTCATGTCCATGTAGTACTACACATATCCATGTGTTGCCACGTGACACCTGTACAGAGACCTGCAAGCTTTAGAGAGTTCTAGAGATGAAAGAGAAAGAACCATAACTTTATTTCATTAATTAAACCATATACAAAAGACTAGATTTAATATACAAAGGAAAGATAAAACACCTATATATAAAAGACTAAACTAACCCTATACTGACAGAAATATTTACGTCTATTACATCTATTACATCCCCTTCTTAAGGTGGAGCTTGATGAACATCAATCAAGCCCAACTTGGACAGTAGAACAGAAAAGGAAACAACAAAAAGGGATTTAGTGAACATATCTGCAAGCTGCTATTTGGAGGCAAAGTGTTGAGGCCGGATGAATCTAGCCTTGAATTGATCATGAACGAGATGATAGTTCATCTCCAAATGCTTGGTACGTTCATGAAAGACTAGATTTTTAGTGATATAAATTGCAGCTTTGTTGTCGCACCATAAGGGAATCGGGTTAGGCACTGAGATTTGTAAGTCACTGAGAAGATAAGAGACCCAAAGAAGTTCACAGATGGTGGAGGCCATGCTACGATATTTTACTTTTGCGAAAGAATAGGAAATGGTGGATTATTTTTGGTTTTCCAAGAAATCAAGCAGGAACCAAAAAATATGCAAAAACCTATCAGTGACTTTCGGGAATCAGAGCAAGTGGCCCAATCAGCATCACAAAAGGCTTGAAGCCGGAATAAAGAACTAAAAGGATAGAAAAGGCCTATAGATGGACAACCTTTAACATATCTGACCAGGTGAATGGTAGCCTCTCAATGATGTTAACAAGGGGCTTGAATGTATTGACTAAGCTGCTGTACTCCATGTGATTTGTTCGGTTGAGTGAAGCCTAAGTAGAGCAGCCTCCTAACAAGACATCTGTAAGAATCAGGATTAGACAATAGAGAACCAGCATTCTCATGAAGTTTAATACGTGGAGGGAGTGGTGTGGTTGTAGGTTTGGTAGCTGCAAGACCCACATCCCTGATGATGTCCAGTGTATACTTCCTCTAGTTAATAGAAGTACCCTGAACAGATTTGGAAATTTCTAAACCTAAAATATATTTGGCATGCCCAAGATCTCTAATGGTGAATTTGTCATGCAAAATTTTTTTTACTGCAGTAATATCATCCTCACAAGAACTAGTTAGCAACACATCATCCATATAGATTAAAGGAGTTAGAAAAGAAGTCTTAGTAGACTTAATGAAAAGACAATGATCATGTGGGAATTGTAAAAAACCAAACTAATTCAACTGGTGTGTAAATTCATGATTCCACTGCCTTGAAGCTTGCTTAAGGCCATATAAAAACTTGTTAAGTTTGAAAATCTGCCCTAATGTAGCTTTGGAATACCCATCCGGTGGGAGCATATATCCTTCCTATTTTAAAGTGCCATGTAAAAAGGCATTGTTTATGTCAATTTGATGCAGAGGCCATGAAAGGGATGATGCTATTGCCAATAAAAGTCGAACAGTGAAATTTTTAGTAACAAGTGAAAAGCTGTCTGTGTAATCTATGCCTTCTATTTGATTATACCCCTTTGCTACACGCCTAGCTTTATAGCAATTAATGTTGTCATCTGGATTTAACTTCAGTTTATAAACCCATCAAGAGCCAATGGCCCTCTTCCCGTTAGGAAGCTGTGTGAGCTCCCAAGTATTATTAGTAGCAAGGGTATCTAATTCTTGTTGCATGGCCTTAACCTAATGTTCATTGATTTTAGCCTGATTGTAAGTCGTTGGTTCATGAATATTAGACAAATTTGCTACAAAAGACATGTATGTGGAAATAAAATGTGTAGGTATAGGATAGGTAGATGAGGTAAAATCAATAGATGTAGGACCTAAAGAAATAGGAGGATCTGTTGTATCAGAAGTGTCATAAACATATGTAGTTTGACATACAAAGTCATCTAACCAAGCAGGCTTATGGCTAGCCCTAGTACTTCTCCTAAGAGAATTTCCATAATCAACTTGCACTACAAGGGGAACCACTACTGAATTAAGATAGGCTTAGAAGTGTGATCAGGTAAGGGTTGTGGTTGAGTGGGAGAAATTGGTACAGAAGGAGTAAGAGGCAGGTCGACTAGTGAAGCAGGTAAGGGTATATCAGGTGATGAAGGTGAAGAAAGTTGGTAAGGAAACTGAAGTTCATGAAATACTACATCTCTGGAGACTAAAAATTGGTCAGTTTCAAGGTCAAACAATCTAAAGGCTTTCTGGCCTTGACTGTAATCAACAAAGATGCATTTATGGGCTTGATGGTCAAATTTATCTTTGTGAGGTAAGGTGTTAGTGGCAAAACACAAACAAACAAAAGTTTTAAGGAGTGTATAATTAGGGGGCCAACTATATAAAAGTTGATAAGGGGATTTCTAGTTCAAAAGTGCAGTAGGTAGTCTATTAATAAGGTAAGTAGCAGTGAGAATGGATTCCCCCTAAAACTTTCTAGGAAAAGAAGCCTAAAACATGACAACCTTAGCAACTTGTAAGAGGTGTTTATGTTTTCTTCCTACAACCCCATTTTGTTGAGGGGTGTAGACACATGATTTCTGGTGCAGTATGCTTAAGTCACTAAAAAGAGTCTGACAATCCTTACTTATGAATTCGGCTCTATTATCAGTACTAATGGCTTTCACTCTCTTATCAAACTGATTAACAATCATTCGGAAAAAAAACTTTCAGGATATGTAGAACCTGAAGTTTGTGAGTCATTAAGTAGGTCTACGTAGCCCTACTAAAATCATCAACTACTGTTAGGAAATAATGTGCACCAGAAAGGGATTTCTACCTATAAGGACCCCATATGTCTACATGGATTAACTAAAAAATTTTAGTTGTATGAATACTACTATGAGAAAAAATAATCTCTGTTGTTTAGCCTTAGGACAAACATCATAAACATGACCAAAAACTTTCTCTTTATTAGCAATTCCAGCAATGTGTCTCAATACATCAACAGATGGGTGGTCTAACCTTAAAAGCCAAATAGAATTCAATGACATTGATTTAACAACCTCAGTAACAAGTGTATGTGTACCTGAAGAATACTTCTAAATAGTGTCTTTACAGAAAGAATTTTTATCTAAAATGTATAGTCTCCTAGCCACTCTCCCAACAACCAGTACCCTCTTAGTCCTCCAGTCCTGTATAGTACAATGGGAAGCATAGAATTTGAAGACAATCAAAGCAGTGGTGGTTAATTTGTTAACAGAAAGCAGGTTATACTTGAAAGAAGGAACATGCAAAAAATTTTGTTAAAGTAAGACCAGAGTGTAACATAATATCACTTATGTGATGAACAAGTTTCAATGATCCATCTGGTAGATGGACATGTGTGAAATTATCAATAACAACAGGTTTTTGGAACATATTACAATCCACACCCATATGATTAGAAGCCCTTGTGTCTAATATCCAAGACCCCAGTTCCAATGAATCAAGGCAAGTCATTACTTAGAAAGAATTCATACATGTAAAGTCATTCAAGTGAGCAAAGTTCATCATGATTGGATCGGATGAAGCTTTCCCTTTTATTAGCTTTATTAGCTCTTGCTTGATGATCTCTGCCAAGTAAGGATTCTTATTGTCTTCCTATATTTCCTGCTTTACAGCAACATCAACAGTGTTAGCTGTAAAAGATTTCCCTACGAGTTTACCCCTTCGTTCCTGTAGTTCTTTATACCAGTCAGGAACCCCATGCATCTTAAAACATGTTTCCTTTAAATGGCCATTTTTCTTACAGTAGTTAGAAAACAATTCACTTTTGTCTACAATCCTTCCCTTTTACTTCTATTTACCCTGCATATTAGTATCATCAGCTAATTTCTTAGGCATTTGAGTTTTAACCATCATGGCACTAGCTTCTACAAATTCAAACAAACCAGAATGCACTTCCCTCTACTTTTTCTACCCACAAAACAATTGAGTAAGCCTTGTTAATACTAGGTAAAAGGTCCATGCTTAATATCTGATTCCTAACATTGTCATATCCTTCATTCAAACCCATCAAA
Source organism: Pinacopodium congolense (assembly GCA_028565735.1). NCBI lineage: Eukaryota > Viridiplantae > Streptophyta > Magnoliopsida > Malpighiales > Erythroxylaceae > Pinacopodium > Pinacopodium congolense. The sequence goes on along the minus strand of JAOXYD010129472.1, from coordinate 1,455 downwards.
AATTGCATAAGATGATTTAAGGATACTATGTTAGCCATACCCTTACCAATATCACAGATGCATTGTTTGACTGCCCCACACGTACATTGTGGTGTCGGCATCAAACATACTAACTCATCCCAGAGTTTTTTCAACTTCATAAAGTATCTAGTTATTGACTGATTTCCTTGAGAGATGGAACTGATCTCTCTTTGTAACTGATAAATCAGTGGCCCATTAGACTCTTCAAATCACTCTTCTAGTTTTAACCATAACTCTCTGACAGAGTTTGTGTAGATAAAGGCTTCAATAATTTCTCTAGACAAACTATTCAAAATCCATGATCGCACCATGCAATCCACACAATTCCAATAAACAAAATTAGCAGATTCAGGACTAGGTTTGGGACAGCTCCCGTCCACAAACCCTAATTCATTTTCGCTCTCAAAGCGATTCTAATAGATTGGCTCCAACTTAGGTAGTTGTCGTCGGTTAAGAAGGAGGTCACAAGAGTCATACTCAGATGATCGGACCCTTGTAACTGAAGAAGACTCTCGTCTCTATATACCTAACTACCGAGAAAAGTTTCGAATCCCGCTTTGTTGGTAGGTTGTTCCATTTTACCAACTAAAATTATCGAAGAGCAGTCGAAGGGCGATTGAAGAGCAATCAAAGGGCGATTGAAGAGCAAATCATCTAACTAACTGGGTTGGACGTGATTGGTCTCAAGCCCCGAAGCTCTGCTACCATGTACAAAGACCTGTAAGCTTGAGAGAGTTCTAGAGATAAAAGAGAAAGAACTAGAAATTTATTTCATTAATTAAACCATATACAAAAGTCTGGATTTAATATACAAAGGAAAGATAAAACACTTGTACAGAAAAGACTAAACTAACCATATACTGACAGAAATATTTACATATTTACATCTGGTACAACACCATATGGATATGTCATGTGACACAAGACTAATAGTGAAAGTAATTTGAAATTTTATGAAACTATTTGAAAGTTTATCAAACTATAGGGACCTAATTAATAATTTACCAAATTATAAGGATCTAAATGATATTAAACATAATTAATGAATTATTTTAATAATTAAATAAAATTGTTAATAATTAAAGAAATATATATTGTAAATATTGTGTTCTTTTAATAAAGTACTAAATTAAAAATTTTTAAAAATCATAGAAATCACACAAATATTTTATTTTATAAATTCAATATTTATAATAATAGATATATATGAGACTAACACAAACATAATTATCGTGAAAATAATATATTAGTAATTATTTTAAATTGATAAATTTTTTAGGATAAAAATAATTTGATTTAAGTATAATTTTATATAACCTAAAAGACTTTTTTTATACTCGATTCTGATTGAAACTAAATAAAATCATTTAAAACTTATTGAAATTTAAATATTTAAATATTAAATTTAAATATATTTAAATTCAATTTAGGTAT
>JAOXYD010129461.1:0-24723 GCA_028565735.1 Pinacopodium congolense | reverse complement strand
TTATATACTTTTGATAGGTTGAAAAAGGCACTCACTTTCGTATTAATATTGACATCATCAAATTAGTTCTTGCCTTTCGAAAGTATGTGCAAAGTTAGAAATCATGCCATTGGATGCATGCTTGGATAAAGGAAAGAAAACATGTTGCATGTTATATACTATGCAACCAAGGCCTTGGTAAGAGCTCAATTTAACTACACCACAATTGAGAAGGTATTATTTGTGGTAGTAGTTGTTTACGATAAATTTTATTCATATTTTTTTGACTAAAAGGTTATTATTTTTACAGTTCATAGGACATTACAATACTTTTTACCAAGAAGAATGAGAAGCCAAGACTAATTTGATGGGTACTTTTACTTCAAAAGTTTGACATCCAGATAAAGGATAAGAAGGGAGTAAAGAACGTAATGGCAGACCATTATCATGCCTTAAAGGTGGAGGAAGGTAAGAAGAAGAGGAAATAAATGAGCAATTCCTTGACGAATCACTAATGTTGGTATACAATCTCTTTTTCCTATGGTTTGCTGGTGTAGCAAACTATCTTATAGGTGGTATTCTTCCTTCCAACTTATCTTACTAATAAAAGAAGGGCTTTTTATTTGAATGTGCTTGTCCTTTATGGGATGAACCTACATTATATAAAATATATGCTGATGGTTTTTATTTGCAAGTGCATTCTTAAAAAAAGAGATGAATGAAGTGTTGAATCGATAACATAGTTCACCTTATGTAGGGTATTATAGAGCAAACAAGACGAAAACTTGTGTATTAGAATATGGATTTGGCGAAGCTTATGCAAAGATGCTAGGGAATATGTGCTACATTATGATAAATGAGATACCCCTATTTAATATCTTGGAGGTTGAAGTGTTTGATGTGTGAGGCTTTGAATTCATGGGACCTTTTTCCATCATCTCTAGATAATTCCCATATCTTAGTTGGATTTGATTATGTTTTAAGATGGGCTGAGGCACTAGCTACTCCAACCAATAACGACAAGGTTGTACAAAGGTTTATAAAGAAGACTTTTAATTGGTTTGGAGTGCCTAGGGGCATTATAAGTGATGGAGGAGCTCGTTTTTGTAATAAGCTTTTTTATGCACTTTTAAAGAGATATGGAGTTCATTATAGAGTAGTTACACCATACCACCCTCAAATAAATGGCTAAGTGGAGGTGGCAAAAAGAGAATTAAAGATAATTTTAGAAAAGTCGGTGAACAATTCAAGGAAAGATTGCATAATGAAGTTGGATGATGCATTTTAAGTATACTGGATTGCTTTCAGGACTCCTATAGGTACAACTCCATTTAGACTTATATATGGCAAGGTTTACCATTTATCTTTAAATTTGGAACATAAGGACTATTGGGAAATTAGGAAGCTAAATTTTGATTGGAATTGGTCGGTGAGAAGAGATTATTACAATATGATGAATTGCAGAAGATAAGTTATAACGCTTATGATAATTCTAAGAGGTATAAGGAAAGGGTGAAGAAGTGGCATGATGCATACATCAAGAAGGAGGAGTTTAAGAGTGGGGACTTGGTGCTATTTTTCAACTTAAAGCTTCAAGTTTTTTTTTCCCCGAAAAGCTCAAGTAAAGATTGAGTGGCCCATTTAAAGTCATTCAAGCGCTTAACTATGGAGCTTTATAATTAGAGAATAATAAAGGTGAAACTTTCAAGGTTAAAAGGCATAGGTGAAAGCCACACTTCGAAAGAACAATCTTATATAAAAATTAAGTGATTTCTTTCCTTTTCCTTTCTTCTCCATAATTCAATTGGTGATGGTCAAGCTAGAAATCTTAAACTTAGAATTTTTTTTATTTTTAGCTTTCTTTTCTTCATTAATTTCTTAGCTGTTACTTGTTGTTTTTTATTCTTTCTTATTGTTTCGTTTAAATTCTATAAATTTTAGGTAATCATTAAGTGTTTAATGTTTGCTATAATTTTAGGTGGTTTCCATAGCATTTAGAATGCAAAAGGAAGCTAGAAAATTGAAGGACAAAGCTTTAAAGGTCACATTCATAACTTAAATCACGATCATGACTCCTAGGCATCAAAAACATTTTATCACATCGTGGAAAAACAAGTTCAAGCATTCAAAGCCATGATCATGATTTCCCTTTCTTTAAACAATTTGACCCCTCTCCATTGGAGACTCTAATCTTCTTCCATCTATCAACTTTCTCTTACTAAGTGAGCATCTCACTCCTCTAAAACCCCTATATTCATCATTTTTTCGCTCAAATCTTAAGCTTTCTTTAAAATTTTCACCATATTTTCATATTTTCTTAAGATTTCACTTCTAAAACATCCCCAATTATGTTGTTTTTACCATTCCTTTCACCATTTTTCTTCTCACATTACTTTCTCTCTTGATAATTTTGCAGGTTTTTCTTCACTATCATGGCCAAGAGAATAAAGTATGTTGTAAGGAAGAACACCAATCCCAAAGGCAAAGCACAAGCATCTAGAAGTGGATTAAGCAACTTAGTATAAGAATATAGAGTCCCTTCCTATTTTCACAAGAGAAGAAGGTAACAAGTATCTAACTTTTAGAACTAAACCCATAATTGCTCCAATGTACTTTAATTTTGCATTGTTGACTAAATTGGGATTGAAAGAGAAAACTGAGAAGTTAAGTAAGCAAATATGTTGGAATAGGTTCATCTGTTGTGATTATGTTATTTTTCGGGAATTAACTCTAAAATGTTTTGTAACTCTTCAATGTGATAATAAGAAATTGGATGAATTTCAATTAAAATTGCTAGGGCAGACTTATAAGCTACACTATGTTGTCATGACTCAAATCTTTGACTTTCCCAAAACCAAGCTTTATGATAAGTATTCTGATTTTAATGGTCATTCATTTTGGAAAAATCTCATTGGTTTCAATGATTTTAACCCCTGAAATGCCTCCAAAACACTTATAAAAATCCCAGAATACCTCATGCTGCATATGTTTATGTGTCATGTCATATTTAATAATGCTGAAAGCAATAAATGTTCTGTGAAATATTTATTTGTATTATGGTGTATAGATACTAACCATAAGATATGCAAAACCTATCACATGTTTTATTCCTTAACTAATGTCCTCTCCAAAAGAAACAATTACTTAGATATGGGTTTTCTTGCCACCGCACTTGCTCAATTTTATGGTGTTAAATTGAATTGACTAACCATGTTAGAATGTAGGTTTTTAGATGTTGAGCATTTGTCTAGATATGATATCTTTTCGCATGCAACTCTAACACTAAAACTACCTTCCGAAAATAAAAGGGTAAAGCACCATCAAACTTCCACTAAAACAAAGATGAGTCTTCCAATGATAGCTCCGATGGTGAGGGTGACAAATGAGAAAGGGTTTTAAATATAGTGGAAGAGAGCAACCAAAGGTTAGAATGATGATTAGGTGTGATGGAAGCATAACTACAAGAAGTGGTACACCAATAAAAGGCATAATTGAAATAAGTGGTGCGTCACCAACATTACTAAATGAAGAAGTTGCTGAAGTTCTTCCTTATTCAAGGAGTCAAAGTTCCTTTACCCACACCTTCATTACCAAGCTTCCCATAAGATTTTCTTTCCCTTTGTCTCTTTCCTTTTGAGTTTTGCATATTATTTTGTATTTTTTGTTTTTTTGTTTTCCCCTCCAAATTAAGGATAATATATTCTCTAAGTGTGGGGGGTAGCACATGATTTGTATTTTATTGTATTTTTTATGAAATTTTATTTGTGAGCATTCATTTCCTATATTTTTGTGCATTTTTTTCATTTATTTGTCTTGTTCCATTATGTGATAATGGTGTAGGTTTAAATGCATAAATAACATGAAATTAAAAGGAATTGGTTTAACTAGGAGCAAGATTATTTGAATAGTGAATAAGTATAACCTTATGAAGTTTAATTGTGATTAGCTTTCCATTAAAATTTCAAATTAATTAGGATATTTCATACCTTTTGTTACCTCTTTGACATTTGTTTAGAAGCACTTCATATGAAAATTTGACTTAATCAGTAGGGTTTATTGGTGATTATTCATGGAGATAATTTATTAGAAAGTAAGGACATAGGATCATAACATAAATAAAATAAGTAAATAAATTCCTACTCTGCTAACTCCTAAAGTGAAAAAGAAAAAAAAAGAAGAAAAAAGGAGTTAAGAGTATATCCAAAAGACTAATTGTGAGTTGTGATTTGGCCGAGAAACTATAGGTGCACCCCTAAATATGTATACCATCACCTAAAAAGGCCAAATGACACTTCAACCTCATTAAAAAAATATCACCTAATTAAGTAATCGGAGGTGTGCCTCTAAAGACATGCACAATTATGTAAAACTACTTTATAGTTGTTCTTAACCAATATAAAAATATATGTTTAAATAGAAAAAGAGAAAACCTATGGATTTTTTTCTGTCAAAATCAAAGCCTACTTTCCACTTGGTAATTTGATATAATTCATGCTTACAAATGCCTTAAATGTAAGGATATGATAATAATGCTCTAATTAATGTGCATTTTCAATTTAAAGACATTCATGATGTGAATGGAATAAGTGAATATTTTAGATCTTTTTGAATGATTAATGTTCTTGTCCAAAGTAATTCTATAAGATCTTTTGTCATTGTTGCATTCAAGCTATCATCCATTCCTGCATTTTATTTAACTTATGTATTTTGTTTGCTTTGCATTTAAAGTTTTGCTTGAGAATAAGTACAGATTTAAGTATAGAAAAGTTGATAGGTGTGCATGAGGTTATGTTTTCTTAGTTGATAAATGTGTGGTTTTGAATGTTTAAGATAAAAATGATGTGTTTAGGACTCAAATTAATCTTGTTTTGATATTATTGTTTTTGTTTTTGTCTTTTAAGTGTTTGAGGAATGATTTTAGGCAAGATATTAATCTCAATTGTGTAAGTTCTTAATAGAGTTTCACGTGGAGTTGAAGGAGGGAATAAAGTAGGAGAAATTTTGAAGAAATCCAACAATCACCTAGGTTAAGATCGTGACTTAAGTCACAATCATGACAGAGCATTTTCAAGCTGTAACGATCATGACTTACTTTAAATGTTGATTACGTGGCTTTATCAAGGTGTGTGGGACATATTTAAGGGTTGGAAACCCTAAGATCTGCCACCAATAATTAAAAAACTTACCTTAGAAGGAAAAAATAAAAAAAAGTTTTAATAGATTCCAAGAGGGGAAATTAAGGTCATCCATCAAGAATTTCAAAAGTTTATCAACTTTCTAGATTCTCCAACCTCTGAAGTGAAGAGAAAAGTACAAGCTTAACTTTGTTTCTTTTCTTTCTTCTCTTTTCTATCCTTTTTATGGAAAGCATTTTTTATGAAGGTTCATGAATATCATAAGTGGCTGAATCTTTTTGTAAGATTTTTTGAACTATTTTGTGAAACTCTTACTTATTAATTTAATGAATGAATGTTTGTGATGTTTATTGTATGTTGTAATAGATGAGAGATCGAATTAAGTAATGTGTTGGGTTGTACAATGAGAGTTGACACTTAATAGATTTATAAATATTAGGTTTTTCAGTAGTTGAAGAGAAATTTTAACTATTTGATTAATTACCTATAGAATTGCTTCACATCTAATTGGGTATTTAGGAGAGATTTTATAGATTGAGAGAGCGGTTTATTCAACAACGGAAACTCAATTACACATTGAGAGAGGGTGTCTAAAACATTCGATATCTTAGGTTAAATATTAATGAATCAATAAAGTACAAGGAAAATAAAATAGGGATAAAGGTGATTCTTAATTTCACAAATTCCTGCACTTTTGATTATTAATTGTTATATGCTCAATTTTAGTTTATTTTCAGCTTTTTCCATTTAATTTTATCCCTTAAACAAAATATAACTCAGATTTTTAAGTGATTAAACCTAATGTTTGTAGGATGATACTAGTCATACTACAATTTTACGTTTTGTACAATTACGGTATAATTCAAAACAAGTTAGCGATTAACTATAAAAACCTTTCCATTATTGTCCAAAATTGTCACCACCTTACCACCTTTCAAGTTAGATAAGAATTTGTAAATTGGAAGAATTAGAGATTTAATTTGTTAAATTAGAGCACATTTTTGTTTGAAGAATGATTAAGGATTGAAAGCTTTAGTTTTCCCTCTTTTAGGTTAAGTGATTAGGTGGTGGTTTTCTTATTGGTTTCTCTAAATACGTGTAACACGTGTGTTGTAGTCCAAGTTTTGTATATCTTTTTCCTTGTTTCAATTAATACAATTTGTTTAATTTTTTTAAAAAATAAAATTAAGATTAGGTCTAAGTCAAGTTTGGATTTAGGCCGACTTTAACCATTTTTGTTTAATTTTTTATGTTTCATTTAAAAGAACATATTAATAATAATATGAAACCTACTATACAATGTTGATGTGACATATATGCAAACTTATTTATATTTTTACAACTTTTAAAAAATAATATTTATCATTTTATAAACGTTAAAAAATAATACCTAAAAAATTAAAAACAAATTAATTATTTTTTAAAATATTAAAGAATAAAATAAACCTTTGAAAACAAAATGATATTTTAAAAAAGGTTATAAGACAAACTAAATATTTTTTGAAATATTAAAGAATAAAATAAACCTTTTGTCGTTATCCATTCCTGACATGGACATTGTAGCAATGAGGTGCATAGCATTTCAGTAACTAAAGATCTATGATCAGATTCAATCCTACTAGTATTTAACAAAGCTATCGGCTAATCTAGAAAACTTAACAATTCCTGATCGCCTAGCTGCATGCAACACTTTATTGGCGAATGACAGTCGGCAGAGAACTCACCTTTCTTCAACTCTACACAGCAAATACAACGACAGGTGTGAACACTGTAGTTAGGCACGTGTCTTTTTGTGCGTACTAGCTAGTTCAACTGATATGATGAAACTTGCCTTTCCAGCTTCCCTTAGATAACGCACATCTCCATTCATAAGCGTCACCAGTTTTCTGCCCACAAGCAGTCTGTTTCCTTCTTCTGAAGCTTCTCCATGGCTTCCAAACATTTCACTTAGTAATGCTTCGGGTACCCCTCCACCTGTGTGTATTATGCTGATCACATTTTGAATGCAACAATCAGTTAGTCAAGTTGCGTAAGACGTGATTATAAATCAACAGTGCGTTCATATATACATTCACCATGCCCTGTGTCTACAGTGAATTTTCCAAGTTATGGGGGGTTCATTTTTCATGCACTTTTATTTATGAACAGCAACCAATTGAACTACTTTCATTGGTATGTTTTTAACATATATCGGAAAGTTAGCAAGACAATTACATGTGTCATGGTATGCCTCAATTTCGTTTTTGAGATGCAAACTTCTGAATTGTAAAATATTCATATGAAACAAAATTAGGTTCGTAGTAAGCTTAACTTGATGACCACAGGAGTTCTATCTTCAGATCATGTTTTTTATTGAATATGAACCTAATTTACAGAGTGAAGAACATAAGAGGATGGGTTCATCTATTAATGCTGCTTGTTCTTACTGTTTCTGTGCCTTTATGCCTCATTACATGACAGGAAAATGACTGACCCACAGTGTGTCTAAGGTAGCAGTACCTGAGCTCCAGATGCATGAGATGGACTGAATGCCCCAACTTTTCCTTAGTCAACCTTGCTGCTATGGTAAGCAAGCCTCCGTTTGGCGTATAATTAACCGAAACCAACAAGAAGTCTGCTAATAACTGTTGAAGTCTGAGGCTATCACCATATAACCTTTCAGTCAAGATCTCCTCCAACCCATTATTTATTATCTGAATACCCTTCGCCTTGCTCTTTATCATCACTTGACTTGTGGAGGCAACTAGGATTTCGTGCAGCGTAAATTCCACCATTTCCAAGTCCAAGTAGCTGTTATTCAAAAAAAAAAAAAAGAAGGATGTATGAGCCGTATCCTCAACTTCTTATCTTCAGCACCATACAAATTTATGTTGATCAAGGTCTATAAAAATAGAATACAAGATTAAAACTTCACGCAGAAGCTCAGGGAGCCCTTCCCTTTCTTGTAATAAGTCTATTTATTTTGATTCTACCAGGTTTCAGAAATTTAAGAACCATTCCTTTCAATAACGATATGGATAAGAAAGTTGATGAATACACAAGTTTTCAACTTCCTCAACATGTCAACCTCCAACATATAGACCTTAATGCTAGATAAGCAGGTTGTAAAGCCTAATTCATTTTATTAGGTAACTATGCCAACATAAAAATCAACCTAGAACTTCAGTTTGCTCAAGAAAGCCTCAAATGGAAAAGCCACGAATTCCATGAATGACGTGCATATATCAGTCGCATCCACACCAATGTCTCCAAAATGGATATCAAAGTACCAATCACTTTGCGTCATGCAGTTCAAGCTCCAAAACCATTCAATTTCACAAGAACAGGGTTTGGGACTGGCATTCGCGTCTGCATGCTATTAAAACTCAAACATAATTTCCACCCCAATACAGTACAAGGCCTATGAAAGATCTAAACTTCCATTCTAACCATCATAACAAACTTATATCCCAAGATAAAAGGATAAAATGCAAACTCTGTAGGCAGCAAAATTTCTCTGAGCATACTTTTCCAAAAAAAAAAAAAAATTTCCATTGAACATTCAATAATAGATTTGTCTTGTACCGAACTTTGGTAAAAAATGTCATGGTAGTATTTAAGTCAACCAGTGCATCCTGGGATTGCGTAATTTTGAAGAATAGAAATATAATTCTCATATTTTGAAGGTAATCATACCCTTCAACAATATTTTGAAGATCGGAATCATCGAGAATCTTACTGAGTTGTTGCTGGCACTGGGCACTAGTACGTAAAAGCTGTTTTTGTTCTGCTCCCAAATCCATACCTTCCATTATGGTTCTAGAAAAAATAATGCCAGCGAGAGAATTTTGGACCTGTCCTTTCATATAAGAGAATGCTTTTGATCTTTTCAAAGCAGTTTGCTCTGTTAATCTCTGGACATGAAGAGCTTGCTGCAGCTCTTGGCTTGGAAGCTGCAAAAAGCAGAATACTCCAGTGACTGCACCCTCTCTGTCCACTTTTTTATTCATGCATAACAGGCATTCTACATACGTGCTACTCCTAGAAAAGAATCCAAACTTGATCTTCTCAGCTTCCTGGCCAGCAATGGCATTATTAAGTACAATACCAAGGCTTATAAAGGCATCTTGATTCTTAAGACGACAACTTGCCATATTGGTCCCGAAAACTTCACCTAAAAGCATTTTATTTATTACTTCTTCTCGACTCCAACCAGTCAATTTGGCCATAGCTGAGTTCCACTCAGAGCACCAGCCAAATTCATCGGTCCCAAATATTGGGGGGATCAGGGGGTTCAGGCTTTGTACAATTGATTTGTAGTCACCTTCTATACGAGTGAACTTGTCCATGACTGTCATCTGCCCAGTGATGTCTTGAGCAATAAAACACACCCCCACCACATTCTTTTGAAGGTCCCTGCTTGCACAAGCATTAACAACTAAGCTGATGGGACCACTGTCAACCTTGGAACCGTGTGTTTTGATATCAAATTTGATATTCTGCTCCTCTTTGCCTGGTTAGAAAGAAAATCTATTGGCATCAGATTGTCACCGGAATCTATGCAAATATACAGAAGAGGAGGAGATAGCAGCGGCTGCAACTAAATATTGTTTCTTCTATCGAAGCAATCAAAATAAACTTAAAGTAATCTGACCATAAATTGCACAAGAGAAGAAAATGTACTTTCTCGTAAACTTGAAGGTCATTTGCTTGACAATAGTCACTGTTACCACATCCAATCTTTTCTCTTTTTTCTTTGTTAATAAGTGACCAAAATGGTCACAAAGAACTCCTCATGTATTTTTACTAGTGCACAAAACACAACTACTGATTTTTGGGGCTGAGCACAAATCTGGACAACGAACCAAAAGAGTTCAAACCCAAATACTTAATCTGATAACAAGTGGTGTGAAACCATCAAGTTTGATTTATTTTGGAAAAAGTTAAACAGATGGATTCGTTATAGGTTGGAGTGAAATTCAACCATTCACCTCATTCCCAATCCAACTCATTAGCCCATTAATTGTCAAACAAACAAGTTGACTCCAGCTTTAACTTATGTAAAATTATAAAACAAAAGTATGGGTTAAAGGTTAAAGCACAATCCAATCTGCAACCCACAAACAATAATAACTCTTTTAGTTACATCTTCCAAATTTTGCTTCTCAACTCTTAAAAAATAGTCACAATCTTCAACTTTTAAAGAAAACGAGTGTGCAATTTCCCATAGACAAACCTAATGGGTTTGCTTGTTTCCAAAATTTCTATCCTGGGATTGCCGAGTTGGGATAAAGAAATCGAGTGACCCTAATTTGCCTGCAAATCACCCCTAGTTCTCTTAGTGTACATGTTCCTTTTTGTTTTTCTGATGCTTAGAAGGGTATTGCCCTTGAAGAAAAAGGGATGATAAATTGAATCCATAACCTCTCATGGGTTGATGGGAGTATTTACCACTGGATTACTCTGCTCTCATGTTAGCACTAGTTAGACTTACTAACAGAAGAGTTTAAAATGTAAATTGGAACGAGACAAACCCTGCAATGCCAAGAATAACAGATCTTTTACTCTGCCAAGAGAAGAATCTTCAACAAGTGTCAGTAGATGCTTCCCAATAGCTTTATCAACAGAGAGATCTGTCAGCTCAGCAGCTTTTGCATTCCACCCATTAACAAGGCCATTAACGTCAACTGCAAATATTGGCACTGTAGCTGTTTCAATTAATCGGACCATCTCACTTGTCACTGCTTCCAGTTGCTGCATTCCTTGAACCTTGTCGCTGAGCTGTGAATGAATTATTTTGGTGTCTGAATTCATAGTTTCTATATCTTTTAATGCATTTCTCAGTATCAGCTGTAAAGAATGAATTGCATCCATTTCATAGTCCTTCCAAGGCACACTCCTGTTCCTGACAACTTCGAGAAAAGCCTTGAAGGATGATCTTGGATGCATCTTCATAATGTCATCTTTCTCACATGGTTCATGTTTTGCACCACCCCATCGAATTTCTGAAGCAGTTTGAGACCGAAACCAAAATACTGAATCCTCAGAACTTATTCTTACAGCAGTCATGCCACACACCACATCACCCAGTGCCAGAGCACCTGGATACCCAGCATCACGCAGGCTATTTGTACTCAAACCTGTGGAATCCATATGGCACTCAGAGAGCCATGCAGCTATATCTCGTATCTGGAAATCACTTGGAGTTATTCCCAACCTCCATATCTTGTTCTTGTACAATAGTGCAGCACCATCACATTTCACAAGATCCATTATGTTTGGGCGCTGAGTCACAATACCCAATGGGGCATCACGCATTAGCATATCACATAACAGTTCCTGAGTTTGCAAGATGTTTTTCTCAACAATTTGATTTTCTAATTTCAGTTCCTTGTCGACATGAATAGCAAATACTTGAGCTAGAAATTCACAAGCATACCTCAGAGGAAAGGGAACGAACCTTGCACTAGTGTTGTGGCATACTACTAGACCCCAAAGTCTCTTTATCTTCGATGAATGGGTGTAGTTGGGACCATCAAAATCTTCATCCTTCTCATTGATTACAACTGCCATAACCAGTGAAGCAATTGTATTCATGTTCTTCATATATTGCAAGTGGCAATTGTGTGGGCCTCTCAGTGTTGAACCACATAAGGTCAGATCAAACTGAAGCTTCTCATCTTGAAGCACCTTGACATGATTTGCATGACAATCAACAATCACTCGAATCTTATTCTTCATAAATAAAAAGCGTGCAGCCTCAGGAATATCAGTGGCTGGAAAATGAAGGCCCAGATAAGACTCCAAACCAGGCTTAGTTATTTCAGAAACAACTTCCCCATGGTTATCTTCGTGAAACTTATAAGCCATCACCCTGTCATAGCCAGTGAGCTCAAAAACCTCCTGAACCATAGTGTCACAAAGCCTTTCCAAGCTTCCACTAGGTAAAGACTGCAATCTGGTAATTGATTTGGCTGCAAGTTTGTAGGACTGCAGCGCCCCAGAAGCTGTCATTGCAACGTCACAAGGCTTCACAGGTTCGAAGTCAACAATTAAGCAACCAGTTATACGATGGAGGATTGCATAAAAAGATTTTCCAGATGCCTTGCAATTAACTAAGATAGGATTCACATGCGCAAGATCCCCGAAATCCATGGCTTTTTGCAAGGCAGAGGCACTCAATGCAGTTAATATAGTTTTTATGTCAGTTCCCATGCCAAGAACGGATTGATCCTCGACGCTTGTGACTGTGTCACTAGCCATGGTCAACATTTCAGGTGCGTTTTCACTGTATGCAATGACCTTTAAAGATTCCTCATCTAAGGCCAGCAAACATCCAAAAGGCTGGATGAACTTGCCTTTCTGGATGTTATGAAGATAAGCTGTGGTCACTTTGTCAGACTTGGACTGTTGATCTTCACTAACTGAACTGGTGATGCGTACCGACTTTGTATAGGCAAATGAACTGCCAGACTCTTCAAAATCGGCATGGAGTTTTGCATCCAAGGTGGTCTGAGCAATAACTCTAGAGTTGTGTTTTGATATCCCAGAATTGCTAGATGAATGCCCAGTAGCTCTTGGAGAAGACATTCCCCTCTAGAAACTATAAGAAACAATTGCTAGAAAATGACTCAAGTAAAAATAAAACCAATTTGTTTTTTCTTTGGGGCTGTATAAATTACACACTTTTTACAGAGTATCCAGTGAAAAGTTGCCATCGTCAACATACAACACATAGCAGGTCGTGACTGTGAGGTAACAACCATAGTATGGCTATTATATTAATGGAGGCAGACAGTGACCATTCCAATAACGTTAAGATAACACAACTTAGAGCAATTCGAAAGAGAACAGAAACGGAAGGGCCTCTAACCTCGCTGAGTTGAAGAAGTAGAAGAAGGGCAATTCGCAGCTTCAATTCCAGTCTCGAGCAATTGGCTAGGCTTCTAAAGTGTATCATTAAAAAGAAGAAGAAAAAAGAGCGGAATAAGAATCACAAGCCAAACATAAACTGATGAACGACAGTTGGCAATTCGTCCAAGCCGGGACAAGTTGATCGGTTGCGGTCCTAGTCGAATTTATGTTAAAAGAATTTGGTTTTGGGCCCGGACCTTTGTGGCCCCGGGAGCCCAGTCCCTCCAAATTTAAACAAGACGTGTGAAAATTTTGAAGACTTTGGATGGATGTGTAAAGGGTAGATTTGGAAACGTAACACAAAATAGAGCTGAATATTTTCATTTGCAAACCTGTTGCCCCTTTTATGTTTATGGCTCTTTTTTCCTGAACATCGTACATTTCTCCCAGACCTTATCCCCCATTGATGACTATGTGTTCCCGAACTTTTGAGACTACTTCTAAACCTAATCCTTCTTTAACGTTTATTTCTTTGTGGCCTTGAAAATTCGATCTTTCTTCCACACCTAATACCCCCCTTGACGTTTATTTCTTTGTGTCCCTGAAAATTCGATCTTTTAGTCTGGGTTGGTTTAGATCTAGTACGCGTTAAGTTTGGGTTTTTTTTTTTTTTTTGTGGAATTGACTAGATGTAAGAATTTTTGGTTTAACATGTCGATTGTATTTTAGAGCACGAAATAGATAGAAAGGTTGAGATTAGTTATTGCGTCTTGTAATTTATGGATGTGGGTAATGTTTGATTAAGATTGTGGAGGAATACTTGCAAGGAATGACAAGATGATTTCCGTTTCTATTAGGTATCATACTACAGAAGCTTAGCTAGGGAGGCTTATTTCTTGCTATGGCTATGTTACTAATTTCCGTTGATCATTCTTCAGAAGGGGGTTTGATTACTTATTTCCGTTGATGATTCTTCATAGGGGTTTGACATTTATGGATCATCTCTCTTCTTTTACGTTTGAAGCATCAAATATATACTTTTCTTAATAATTTAGCTATATCCTCATTGCTTAAAGCCTTGAGTCTCTCTTATGTCCTTTAACACTTGGTGAGATTCACGGATTATTTACTTAAAGCGGCATTCCTCGTGTAGCTTTACTCAGATTTTGATATTTCATGTTTGTTATTAAAGTATGATCTTCAAAAGGTAGTTACGGTAGTTATAGATTGGTTAACAGTTTTAGGCATTTTTTTTGGAAATTGAAGGGAAAAAATTGAAGCTGCAATTGTTAAGAGAGAAAAAGTTGACAATAATGGATGAAGTCAGGCATGGATTTTCTGTCTTTTAGATACAGTGGATATCTGGAACCCAATTTTTAGCAGTTGTATTGAAATTGAATCTTTGAGATGTTCAACTCTAAAGTTATCTATTCTGTTTTGCAATTGGTATGCCAAAAAATAGTGTAGTAGTTATGTATATTGATGTCCAAAATATCCCAGTTTGTGTGGTTATAGAGATGAATGGAAATCCAAAATATATGTTGACTGATGTTAGTAAGCAGTGAATACAATATGTTATGCAAAGAGTGAATGGATGCATGGTTTGATTCATAAATGATGGTTTGATTTTGAATAAAAGTGTGATGCAATATGCAGAATTATGGAGGTAAAAAAAAAAAACAGACTGGAGGAGAACCCATGCAATTGGAAAGCATTATGTCATGGGAAAGTATTATGTCATAAGGCCCTACTTTAGGTAATTTTTGAATTTTTCTTGTTGGTTTCTTAGTTTCATATTTGCTTACAAATTCCTAGTTCGTACTTCAAATCATGAGTCATCATTACTTGCTTTGTTGGATCCTAGAAAACTTGAAGAAAGTTTATTCTCTTGATTCTTTTGTCTTCCAGCCTTTCTTCAAGTTGTTTTCTTTTCAGGGTTTGACAGTGTTGACACTGTTTCTGCATCTCTTGTGACTTATGTTGCTATTCAAACATTAAAGCCAGATTAAATTTTGAACGAACGAACTTGTGACAGCTTTAAGGTTTGTTCTTGTTCTTATTCTTGCTTATTGAATTTGGTTTTACTGGTTTAATTTATGGTGATGTTTTCATTTGACTTTGTAATTACATAATGCCATTTGGCTAGAGGGTCATCTTTTCTTTCAAGATCCAGTTTTGTACTTGATAATGGCAGTGGATTTTCTAGGTTGACCATTTGTTAGAGCACTTGAGCAACTGCAAATCCCCAGTAAATTCTAAGAGCAGCAGCTATCAAGGCTTTGGTCTTATGATATATTTCAGTAAAACTCTTCTATTTCGAAATACAAAGAAAGGTCTCTACCTTTCTCACATAACTATAATGTATAAGTCTGAAAGATACAAACTTCTCATCCCAAAAAGATATCAACATCAAAACATGTTTTAGTCATCCTTGACTTAAAAAGGGAACAAGGATTGCATTAACATAAAGATGCTAAATTGCACATCATGAAAAGAGGGTAATACAAGGCCTCTTTTGATTTAACCAAAAAAACCCTTTTGTGCAATACAACTGGAGAATATGAAAGCAAAGAGAAAAGATGATATAAGAGAATCACTAAATGGTTCCTAGAGTGACTATCCTCGAAGGATACATTCTCAAATTCTATCTTCTATTTAATGGTATATGGTGCACGAGGTGATGCATTGTCGTTAGGATATGCTGAATTTACAATTGACACACTATTAACCACTTTCTTATTCTTTTGCTTAGACTCATATAACTTCTTTTTCCTTCCAAAGCTGTCAAGATTTAGGAAACTTGCAATAAAGTCAATCATAATGAGCAATTTCCCCCAAACAATTAACAGAAAATGGAGTAAGGCCAATCCTAAGAAATTTTCTTATTTCTCAAATATTTTACTCAAGATACACTTGATCAATTAAACACAATTTAATTATTTTTTCCTCTCTGACTTGAAGAGAAATCTCAGGACATAATAATTTAGAGAGTACTTTACTGAACACATATTTTACTGCTTCAAAACCTTGCTTACAACTACCCTTTGTGCTCAAGTAAAAGTCTTTACTCCTCCTCAGAGCTCCTCAATCTTCTATATAGTTATCATTCTGCATATTGATGTTTCATTTATAATTTGCCTATGCATTTTCTAGAATCATGTCCTTTAATGTATTTTTCCTATTTCTTTTTGCTGTCTAACTCTCGCAATCCCAAATCAAAAAAGGGCAATTGTAATTTGCACACACATATATAAAAACATATATATATTATTAATACTAAAAATCCACATTCTATGTGATCTAGAAAATCTAAACATCATTTGCATCAAAAGAACATGAATTTTCCTGTGAATACACAATGCCTACAAAGAATCATCTGTCAAATGCTTTTAAAGTGAATATAGACCCTTAAAAGGATAAAATGACATAGCTAAATTAGAAAGCACAAACATTGTTCACTTTCCAACTCATTAGCTTACTAGTATTAAAATTAAATTTAAAAGCTAGCCATGGCACCTTATAAACATAAAATGTTGTTTCTAAGTTTAAGTAATCAACCAACTGTAAAAGGATCTTTAAACAAAGGAAACTAACTAGTCCAGACAAACCTAATGAAGCAATTGGTTTTCCAACTGCAGCTGATGAGTACAAATGCACAAAGGAACTCTTATTGTTCAAAGATCTTGGCCAATTAAACCACAATCCACCTCTTTCAAATCCCACAAATCTTTATTGCAACAAATTCAACTCTTTAGTGTTTGTAGAAAAAAATTTTCCCCCTACCAAAAGAACTTATCAAGTATCCTAGTCTAATTCTAAACATATTTTCGTCTACTTATGGATCAATGTTGACTGCCAAACCAATTTGAGGAATTGCATTTTGCGAAGCAACAAATTGAATATTTTTAAAGGATTAACATGCTGGTTATATTATGAAAGATCATTGTATGACTAATCATGCTCACTTACAAAGGCAATAATGTTAAGAAAGAATCAAAAAGTATTCGTATAATTTGTTTTATGATAATAACCATTGAATAAAAGAGAAGAATCATTGGAGACATCCTACGTTAGAAATGCTCACTATTTTTTACCTGAAATTCAATCACATAAGTGAAAAGAAGAGTCTTGAGAGTACCTTGGATTCCCCCCCCCCCCCGGGGTGTAGACGTCGGAGAGTATGCGATTGAGAGTTTTGGCATAGGTTGGTCTCAAAAATCAAATCCGTGGGACGCATAACCTTTGCTTTCTTCCCTTCGTCTACAATACAAACCTAACTATGGCTTAATATCACATGATTATAAAGCATTTTCCTTTGTATATGCGTCTGCAACTGATCTATAGGTTTTGGGACAAATCTTCGCAAGTTTATGGTTGATTCGGGCAAGAGAAATAGGAATAGAGTAAAACAAAAGGGCAAAAAAAAATGATAAAGATTGTCCAGCTTCCACACAAATCACCTATTTTATTCCTAGAAACATTTACCTCCATACCCTTTAATTCATCTTTTGTATAACTTGTTTTTTCTGTTTAATTATTATTGGCCACTTAGACAGTCCTTTGGTTTTTGAACTAGAGAAGTCCTTATCTGATTTAAACTTAGCCTAAAATTTAAAAATTTAGAAAAGTCTAAAATATCCTTTTTGATTCAGCACAAGGCCCCAAATTTGACAAGTTGAATGCGATCGAATCTCAAATTTATTAAAAAGACTTTCAGACCAAATTTAAGTCTTATAAGACCAAAGTCTCATGCTACTTCCAACCTTTTCTTTGAATGAACCAAACCTTACGAATTAAAAATGGTTAAAAGTGTCTTTTGAACTTTGCTCACTAAAATTTAGAAAAGACTTAAGAATTAAGAATATTTTTAAAAAACTATAATATATTCAAAATTACTCAAATTTAACCTTGAATTGATAGAATTTTTTAACTTTAATAGAGTTTTGTCAATTATATACTAACATAGACTCATAAATTATTTTTAAAAAATTTAGGGTTAATTATTGCCATCATTAAACTAGGTAGCAACAATTGATCTCACTTTTGGCTTCTTTTTCTTTTTCTCCTTATTTTGCTCTCAAACTCTGATAATGAGAATGGTGAAAAAGAAACCTCTATATCCACCACTTAAGGTGGGTACAAGTATAATTTCCATCCCCCGCTATCATTACTTTTCTAGCATTCACCATCACTACTCTTCCACCGTTCACCATTGTTCTTTCTTAACCAAAACTAACTTCTACCTACCTAAACACTTACTCTCCTCTTTTTGTTATATCCAAAATCTTTGTCTCACTTATTCCAAGAAAGGATTCCCTCTTGTTTATTCCTAGAAGATCCTCCTTCCTTTCCACTTAAGAGGGCTACATCTTTTGTTTACCCTATGATCCACCATTAGCATTAAAGGGTTTCTAACTATTTGTCTCGTTCCACTTCTATTCTAGCCAGTACCATCTTCACAAGAACTTTTCACATTGTTCCAACTTGGTGTAACCTCACATCCATCTTGTGTCTATTTTCCACCAACATAATTTAGACTCTTCTATTATATTTTATTTTCACTTGAACTATGTCCACTTCTCCATTTTCTGGTAGCTTTATACCTAGAATTTTCTCTAACAACAACGTTATGTTAAACTTCTGCAACTTTTTCCTAAGGGCCTATACTCAACCTTCTGCTTATTCCAAACAATATCTTTATTATTCCTACAGTTTTCACTAGTAGTGGAGCCCTTATTCTTCTTAAATGATTTAACTTTAACTTCACTTTTACCCTTGTCTAATGAGTTGGGATTTTTAAAAGTTGCATTATCCCAATTGCTAGTTGGCTTATAGTAATGCTTATTTCAATGTCCCAAGCAATAGAACTATCAATTATAAGAATAACAAATTTTCTTTAATCATAGCTACCACAAAATATTTGGTAGAGTAAGTTAAATATTCACCTTACAAAAAACTATTTTACCTAAAAGAACGGTCAGAAGTAACATTAGAAACAACTTTATTTCATGAGTCTTCCTTCTTACTCCAACAAGTAACTTTATCACCAATAATTTCACCAGTTTTTTAATATACATGTTAGAGGTTAAATTTATAGTATTTTTTGATGTTCTTTAATGTTAATTTAACCCTAATTCAGTGCTTAATTGTTACATTTATGTGTTGTTATGTCTATTTTGTAAGATGGAGCTTAAAGATGGAGATTGAAGCAAAAACTAGAAGAAAGTGCCTCATTTTTGTCCCTCAACGGCACCCTGAAGCCCACCGTTGAATGATGAATAGAGGGTCATTAATGGAGGTAGAATTTGACCACTAACGACACCCTCTAACCTACCATTATACATCACCGGTGAAGGAGTAGTCAACATTATCTAGCCCAAATATCCAAGATTGCGGGCTAGGGCGTGTCTCTAATTAATGTCCATGTCTTCTAGCACATCTTGGAGGCTTCTACAGCTATAAAAACAAACAAATTAACATAAATTACGCAGAGAGAAAAGGAGATAACAGATATGCAAAAAGAACAGGGAGAATTCTTCTTCTCTCCATAATTCTTCACTTAGTTCTTAACTTCAAAAACTTTATATTTCAAGTTTGAGTGTTGTTTCTGAGTTTCTGAACATTTGAACTTGGTATATAAACATATTTCTGAATTTATAACTCATACTCAGGGAGTGTGTAACTCAGATTACTTATATTTATGCTCTTATTTTCGGATTAATCAAAGCATTTTTCTTATGCTTATAACCTTATATGTTCTTTGATTTTTCTACAAGTTTGATTCGATTCAGAGGCTATGCTGCATTCTAGATCAAGTTGGGAGTTATAAGACACGTCCAAAAGTCTTACAAACTTGTTTTGTACACTCTAAACTTATTATTTCAGCCTATTTTTATAGATCTATCAAGATATGTTACATAAGTTATATGTTTTGTATGTCTTGATTAATATGTGTGGCTAAATCATTTTTATTGCTAAGGATTGATGTTTGTATAATTTAAGAGAGCTTAAAGACATGTTAAATGTTTTGTATTTTGTTTATTGAAGGATTAAATGAGCTGATTTTGGGTTAGCCATTTAAGATTAATTTTAAAGAAAAGTTAAGTATGAGAAATCATCTTAAATAATTAGAAAAATCAATAAGCAACACGAATTAATCCTTGCATGACCAAACCTAAAATTTTTTGTGAAAGTTAGAGATATGAGATTAATGTTCCATAAATCACCTTCTTGAATTTAAAGCCCATTTACTTGATTTAAAGCATAACCAAACTTTAGACAAGATTTGATAGAGAAAAAGCAAAGTCTTAACCATAACTTTGTTTTGATTTTGTGAAGGAACTTTAATCAAAACTTAAATGTGTTTAAAGCTCAATTAAATCATCAATCATCTAATCCTTAGCTAATTTATACATTTGGTAATTTTCAAAAATTTTCAGAAGTAAGTAAAAATCAATTTTGAAGTGTTTAAGCCAAGTTAATCTAGTTTAGCAATTTCCAAGTTTTTAATCAATTTGTTTGGATTTTCCTAAATAATTGTAATTTGATCAACTTAGTAATTAAGCCAAAAATTTTCCCATGAGATTGACAACCGGAGTCTTAAATTTACTCCATTATATTACTTTTGAGATAGGTGCACTTGCCTTTATTTCATTAGTTTTCAAAGTAAAATCGTTTCAAAATCATTCAAAGTTTTAAAGTCACCTAACTAACACAATAGCCCCCGACATCTAGGAACTTGCCAAATTGTTTTTGGTATCCATCTAAGCCTAAGCCCTTTGATAATGTTTTTAATTGAGCTTAGATTGATTCAATTTTGAATTCATGCATAGTTAGGCTTTCAGAATTGGGATTTTTGATATGGATTGAGATTTTAGCCTAAATTAATAGTGGTTTCTTACGATTAGAAGTATAATAGAGATATTAGGATACTCAATTGCATCTCTATGTGTCAAATCTTAATTTTACCTAATTTCAGATTTGGTTTTTACAGTTTATTTGAACTTCTGGTAAAATTAATTGATTTTTTTTGAAATTGGTCTCTTGGAAATTTAATTAGATGTTAGATTAAGAAATTTGTTCAATCAATTTCATTAGTTTGTATCAAATTTTATTTTTCCCAAATTTTTAGATTTAGTCCTTTAAAATTTGTGAATTTCAGGTCAATTTAAAATTGATTTTATGAAATTAAACTTGTAAGAATTCAATTAGTTGTTTGATTAGAGTGTTTATTCATTTGATTACTTCTATTTTGATAAATCTGTCATTTTCCTTTAATCATTGACTTTAAGAATTTTTTTAAAACAAATATTCTTGGTTGTTGTTGAATCTGATTATTTGAATTTTCAAATGGTTCTAAAGGATTACTCCTTTCTTTTAAATATTTTTTAAAGTCATTAATGATTTAAAGTTTTCAAGTTGTGTATCATGCATTCATACAGGAGCATTTGGGCTTAGAAAAATAATTGAGCATTTGGTTATTAATATGATTGCCTATTTCTAATTCGCAAGTTGTGTTATTGACATTAGACAAAGAGAATCTCATGCACTTTTTCCACTCTTAGAGCCCCTTAGGTGTTGTTGCTATTCTTAGAACTTTTCTTTTAAGAGTGTGTGAAGTCTTCTTTTTTTTGAACTCTTAACATGTTTGAAACTCGAGGTGGTGGTAACTCTAGGAGTAGGAGATCACAAGTCAGTCAAAAGGATGAATATTAGGAGATCTCAAGTCAATAAAGGGGATGAATATTTTGATGTTGTTTCCCCCAAATTTCAAGATTATGGTTTTAGGAAGCTTCATGAAAATCGTATAATTTCTCCTAATCAATTAGATTTGTTTAAGGGAAATGTCTCATTTAGTTCTTTATTGATCAAGTGTAGGAATCTATCCTCACTCGTTGTTCTTTAATAAATCCTAGTAGTGTCACTCTCTTCTTTTACAACCTTAGAGAGAATATGGGGAATGATGAATTTATTATTGTCTCTAAAGTTGAAAATGTTACTGTTCATCTGTCTAAAGACTACATTAAAAATAATTTAGGAATTCCATTTCCTCAAGAGTTTTCTTATTATGATTGTTTGTCCAAACATAGTGACATCTCTCACACCTTGGCCCTTAGAGTAACCATCTTTGAAATAGGGAGTGATCAAGGCATTACTTTTCTTTGCAAGAATAAAATGAAGTATGTTATGCAAGATGAAATCTCCTAAGTAAATTTTCTCACCAAACATCAGAGTGGAAATGAACTAAAAGGTCATTATAACTTAGGTCATTGTAATGACCACTGGATGAAAAGAAGTTATACTTAATGAACAAATGATAAAACTTAGGGATAACACTCAAATTCTTTGCATCTTTAGATTTTTCAGAGTTAAAACATTCCTTATTCCCTCATCTTTGGTCACATTTTCCAACATTTTCAAGTACCCCCATTGGAAGATAATTTTGAGTGCCATTCATTCTTTGCTCAAAATTCTCTAAAGCATATGGGATTTCGATATGTTGATGATCACATGACTTGACCTTGTTAGTGACAGCAGTGTTTGCCACTCTGGTTCTTTATGTTGATGATGCATTTACTTTGAGTCACATTATTTCTTTACATTTTTGTTGAGTGCTCAGCTGTAAAATCAAATTACTAGTTTTACGGTCAAAATCGCAAGTATACGGGTCGTAACTTGTAGTACAGAACGGATATCGATCCCACAAGGATTGTGTTTAGTCACCATTTAATTTGGATATACTTTTTTTAAGAAATAATTTCAGGAATTAATAAACTGGAAAATAAAATAAAATAAATTAAACTAGTGATAACAACCAATTAAGATGAAGTGCAGGAATTTGATAACCAAGGTTTAAGATTAGGAGTCATTCTATCCCTATTTTGCTACCCTCTTTACTTAATGATCCAATTTTGTTCGACCCAAGACTTTCTAATGCTTAATTACCCTCTCTCAAGGTGCAATTAACTGTCCCTAGACAAATAGATTATGATTGATTATGCTATCTCTAGCCTTACTAACCTCTCATAACCATTTAACTAGATGATAAGCAATCTTATAAGTAATCTTTAACAAATAGCCAAGATCTCTCTTCAACTACTTGCAAAACTTGACTATGTATAGGTCTATTGGGAACCAACTCTTATTGTACTATCCAACATTGTCACCTAACTCATCGTCTCGGTCTACTACAAGGCTACCCTACTCACCCTTTCAGTCTATTGCAAGGGTTAAACTCAATACATATCATAAACAACCATTCATTGAATCATAAAGCAAGAGGTCTACAAAATAGTTTAAGAACAACTCCTATAAAATGTTTAGTTACTCATAACAATAATAAATCCATCAACAATCATATTTCCTATACAAACAAGTAGTAAAGAGGGTGAAGAATAAACCGGATAAAGCCTTGAAGCTCTTCTCTTCACTTCTAGAATGCTAGAAAATATGGGTGTTAATGTTTCTTGATGATTTCCAAGGTTGATTGAGTTGCCTCCTTTGTGTAGACACTAAAAACCTCCTCCTCGCCTCTTCTTGGGTGTTGTCTAATGAATGTTGGAGGCTCCTAGGGTTTTAAGCCCTTATATGTGTCAAAAGGAGGGTCAAGATACTTAAAATCATGCGTTTGACCTGTCCAGCATCAGATCCGCTGTCACGATCGTGACTGGGTCACGATCATGACAGAGGGGCTCATGAATAGTGATGTCACAATCGTGACTGGGTCATGATTGTAACCTGATCTTTGCAGCTCTGAACACCCTTCACTCTTTTGGCCATAACTTCTTCTCCGGACCTCCGATTGACTTGAAATTTGAACTAGAGACTCCTAACATCTTGATCTTCCTCTCCACCAATTTTCATAGCCATTTAAGCTCTAAATGTTTCCTAGAAAGCCACCAAAATCACCTAAAAATACTCTAATTTGAAATTCTGATGCCTACAAATTCAAGCAATAGTGTACATCAAACTATCCCTTAAATACGCTCAAAATCCATCCTTAAATACTAAACAAAATAAACAAACACTCAAACACTTCAAATATCATGCAAAGATGCAAAAAATGAAATAAACTAAAGCTAAAACACACAAAGCAACACTTAAAACACCTAAAAACAACTTAGAAACATAACCTAAAAACATACTTATGAAGAAGAGAGATGTTAATGGCCTCTATTAATAGTGTTAGAAATAGGAGGAATAGATGATCATATATAAGTGTTAGTAAGGGAGAAAGGCATGGTGATACAAGAGAGAAATAGTGGCAACAAAGATTGAGAGAAAAGCGACTAACAGCAAGTGAGAAAGGGGAATGGTAAGGAAGAGGAAGAAGATTCTTAGGCTCATAAGGTTAAACATAAAATGAAATTATTTTTATTATGTAAACTTCCACCTAGAAGATAGTAGAATGATGTCACTTCCACCTAAAGTTAAACGACACTAATTATAAGTTAATAAACTTCCACCTAGAAGATAGTAGACCTGACCAACGTTAATAAACTACTAGTTATAGTTTATAAAAATCTATAAACCTTAACCTAACAGTCAGTTTACGGTTTAGGTTACGATTTGAAAATAGTCGGTTACGGTTTGAAAATAGTCGGTTATGGTTTAAGTACCGATTTAACCATAATCATTATTTTATTATTCATAATTTTATTTCCGAACTTAAAAATTTTTAATTTGAAATTTTTTAAAAATCAAATATAATAAGTTGGATATAAAAATATAAAGTTAAATGAATTAAAATATATGACAGCCATATATAAATTATAAG
>JAOXYD010129450.1:0-11006 GCA_028565735.1 Pinacopodium congolense | reverse complement strand
CATGCTTTAACTTTCAAACACCTTCACATCTTTTATAAGAAATAAATTTAATTGATAGCATTTAAGGCTTACTAGAGGATTCATCTAGCATTTTTACATGAAAATAAACACCTTTTCAAGAATACTCCTAGTTAGTCAATTAGGTCACTATCTCCAATGGCTATTACCACTACTCTTTAACTTTGACCTTTTTATTTATGCGAATCCAGTGAAGAAAAATTGTTATCATGCTCACTTATTCACTTATTCATCCCCCCTTTTTTTTTCAAGATGATAAAAATGTTTAAAAGAAGTCACAATTACTTAGGTATATGCATTTTACACACAGAATATCATAATATTCATCAAGTATTAATTCTTCAAGGTCATAAAGAAAATTAAATTCACTTGTTCAACAACACTTATTATTAGTCACATAAACACCTTGAATTACCAAAATAATCAAAATTGTAATAAATATCTTCAATGGTATGCTTTTAAAGAAAAATAAATTTCCATATATTACTTCCTATTAATAAAGTTAAGATAAAATTGATAAGTTTAAGACAACCTATCGTATTTTTAGAATCCCTTCCCACATTTAATATAAATATTTTCCTTAACGTTTAAGTAAAACAAATAAAAACAAAGTAGGGGAAAAGGGGAAAAAGGGGCTTCCCTCAAATATACGTCATGATGAGAGACAACTAGTAACTTATCAAAATGAAGGTTAAGCATCCTTGTGTTAGTCATACAATTATAACTGATGGTGGACAACTAAAAATATAAGAGTAAAGAAGCATCATATGCATAAGCAAAATAAATAGAACACAAAAAAAAATGCAATAGAATCCTAAATATATATCACTATTCTTGTGGAGGGTTAGGGCGATGATTAAAGGATTTTATGTACTCCCAAAGTTAAGTAAAATGTTACTAGACTTGCTCGTATCGTTGCTACATCTAACACCACATATTGAGTAATAGCTCATGGATAGTTGTTAACGAGATCTCCATGATGAAGTAGGTATTGATGGTACAACATCTAGTGAAGCATGTGTACTCAATTGTGTTAACTCATAAGTATAATTAATAGGCTCATCGTATGCTATGGGATCTAGTCTCAGAGTAGCCAAGTCATCCAATCTCTTATTAATCCTCAAAGGATGTAAAGACAAGTTTCTTCATTACCCTCTAACATGTTTGCAAATACAAAATTTTAATGATGAGAAAGTGATAACATTGGATGAAAGGAAGCTCCTATCTGAAGTTTACACCTTAATTAACTGAGATCTTTGAACTTAAACAGTGAAAGCATAAAGCCTTATACTTACAAGTGTATCATATAAAATTCCTCATATGAGGAATGATGAATCCCACCAACTGTATGCCTAATGGTGATCTTAAACTATGAAGCATACAACATAAGATGTATGACTTGTTAAGGCACACCTACTTGAGTCCAGTGGCTCAAGGTGTATGTTGACGTTGAGGAGTGTGACGATGGCATGCTCATGGGCACCGAGTTTTAACATAAGGCACTCATGTTCATTATGAACTACTAAAGGCCTAGGTTACATTAGTTTGTGGTGCAATCGAAATCAAGATTTGATAAGACTTGATCGAGTCGAGATGTAGTATTCTGTCAATTCTTGTATACCATATCCTCATTGGGTATACCTAACAATATATATAGATAACGATGAGTGATATGGAGCTACATACCTCGAATAGATGTTAGATCTCAATGATGTCTTCTTGGCCCTTATCCTCAATGTTAGTGAAGAATTCTTCAATTAGAGTTGAAAAGAATAGTCCATCTAAATGGAGTATAGGGCCCCACCCAATGATTTGAAAGGTGTCTTTGATTTCAAATTCTCTCTTTACATCTAGTGTAACTACCCACTCCATAATGATAAGGTTGGCTTAATGTACATGGAATTAATTGGCATTCTTGTTCAAAGTGAATTATGAATTGTCATATGTTGGCCTTTTGCTCGAAGATGAACCCCTACTGTCATAATACCTTAAAAAATTGCCTAAATACTACTTAGAGAACCTGTTAAAAGTTGTCAAAATATTCCTATTAGTCACCAGAAAATGTTGCCAGCAGCAAGGGTGAGGTCGTCAAAAAATGAAAAAATGGAACGTAGATGGATGTATGTGCAAGGTTAATTTTAAAGGGACCTTAATCTATTGAAAAAATTAGATGAAAAACTAGTCAAAAATTAGGAAATAGATACTATAATGGTGGATTTAGTGGCAGTTGTAAGAAGAGAGGAGAAAAAATAAGGGGAGGTGAGAAAGGAAGAGAAAGGGAAGGGAAAAAGAAGGAAATGGTCTTGCTAGTGAGAAAGATGTAATAGGAAGCTAAATGGGAGAGGGAAAACTGGCAGGGGTGGAGAGTCACAACAGTAGTGGGTGGGAGAAGAGGAGAAAAGAATAGAGAAAATAGGGCTTAGAAGTATCTCAAAATGACGTCGTTATGTGAAAAGATCAAGAGGTTTTGGTATCAGGCCATAATGGCACTTGGGTAGACCATGACGACATTATTGTGTCTCATTATTGTTCTTCTATCCTAAGGGGTACTAAAATGACACTAGCTCCAAGATAAATGGTGCCATTCCTATAAGCCTTTATTCTACTATCTCGACCCATGACCGCATTATCATTATGAAGTACACGTAATGGCGATGTTATGGTGCACCTTCTAACTTAACTTCCTCTAAGTTATCAAATAGCACCATGAACTAGTCTTATCTTCTATCCCTTTCCCATCATAATATAGATGTAGTGTAATACACATAAATGGCAGAAATAATATAAATATAGCCTAAAAATGAAATTAACGAAATTTTTATGAAAAAAGGAAATTGCATTAGGTTGCCTCCCAACTAATGCTTTTTTAATGTCTTTTAACTAGAATTTCTATTATATTCTATTGAGTTAATGAGGTTAAGGGTGGAAGGGTGGATATCTCTTTGTCCCATTTTTTAAGGATGAGCATCTCCTTATCCTATTTAGAAATTATGCCTCTTACATATAATGTCAAGTGATGACCATTGACCTTGAATAATTCCTATTTGTAGATTTGTGATCATGATTTCCCCATATGGGAAGACTTCCATTACTACAAATGGTCCAGATCATCTAGACTTAAACTTACCAGGGAATAGACATAAGGGGAAATTATAAAGAAAAACTTGATCACCCTCGTAAAACTCCCTGTTACTTTGAATATGAATATCATGCCATTTTTTTTATTAGTTTCATATAGGGCATAACACTATTTTATGCCATCAGTCTCCATTTATTAAGTTCATTCAATTGGACTTTAAGTTTTTTTCACCAATAAGGGTGGAGTCCTTATTCAAAGACTTCACCATATAATAGGCCTTACGTTTAAGTTCAATAAGTGAATGACAGAATTTCTCATATATCAATCGAAAAGAGGATATACATATTGATATGCCCATAAAGCTTTATTTAACTTATCAGTCCAATATTTTCTCGAATTCTTTACTTTCTTTTCCAATATTCATTTTAATTCTTTATTGATTACTTCTACTTAGCCACTAGTCTACAAATGGTAAGGAGTAGTAACTTTATGTGTAATACCATAACAGATAAGAATCTTTCCAGCCAGGTATTACAAAAATATGTTCTCGTCCCACTTACTATGACTATAGGTGCGTCAAATCGTGAAAATAGCTTCTTAAGGAACTTAACTACTATCCTAAAATAATTAGTGGATAAAGCTTGTACTTTAGCCCATTTAAAAACATAGTCCACGTCTACTAGGATGTATTTATTACCATACAAATTAGGAAAAAGGTCCTATAAAATCTATACCCCAAGCATCAAGCACTTCATTATAACAAAAGTAGTTGGGATAATCATATTTGTAAACCATATTTATAGCCTTGAACCTTTCACTATTTTCCCAACTGAGTCCTATTCCTTCGAAACTTTCTATTGAAGTTCTATACCTAAATGGATTAATCAAAGGTAGTCCTTCCATTAGACTTACGTTAATGGAAGAACTGCATTTGATTAATCTGCATATTTGTAGTCTTAAATATTTCACAAAATTTTCAATTAAGTCCTATACTTATACGGATTAATCAAAGGCAGTCCTTCCGTCAGACATCAGTTTCCTATTAAAGTCCTAAACTTATACAGATTAATTAAAGGCAGCCCTTCTGTTAGACTTCTAAACTTAGAAGTATGACAAAAGGACTGCTTTTGATTAATCCGCATAAGTATAGGACTTCAATAGGAAATCTCAAAGGTATATGACTTAACTGGAAAAATAGTAAAAGGTTTAGAACTAAAAATATGGTTGTTCCAAAGTAGTTTGAGACATTGTATCTTAATTAGAGATATTACTTATTTGTTGGCTCTTTTCATAAGACATAACATACCTTTGAGCGTCTTGGAAGAGAGTGGGTTGGTAAAAACTAGATTTATGGACCTCATGAGTAGTTTTATCGTCTCTAAAATGACCAGTTACAGATTTGTCAAGTTTGTGTGAAATGCAACTTCATATATGGTCTACATAAATTATAAACATAAAAGGGATCTTCCTAAAAGTAATATTGAATATAAAAAAAGAATTTATTCTTTTAGTAATATGATAGACCCTTAGGTATGACTTTAGTAACCAAATAATCCACAATATTTTCATATTAAGGCACTTCACTTACATATGCATCCATTGCATGTAAATGCTTATTAAGGAAGGAGACATTGATCTTTTCTTCTAATATATCCTTTAAATGATAATTTTTAAGGTGAGATAAATGGTCTGCTATCAAGTTCTCAAATATTTTTAAATTCTTAATATCAATGTCAAATTCCTACAACAATAAAATCCTTTAACCAGCCTTGCTTTGGCTTATTCTTACTCATTAAATATCTTAAAGCTAAGTGATTAGTATAAATAATAACTTTAGATAAAATCAGATAGGACCAAAACTTATCAAAAGCATTTACTACCTTTAATAACTCCATTTGTATTCTTGTGTAATTTTCCTGTGCATCATTAAAATTTTTTACTAGAATAGTAAATATGTTGGAAGTACCTATTTTTCCTTTGTCTATCAACTGCTTCCACTGTAAAATCACTC
The DNA here is from genome assembly GCA_028565735.1 of Pinacopodium congolense. Taxonomy (NCBI): domain Eukaryota; kingdom Viridiplantae; phylum Streptophyta; class Magnoliopsida; order Malpighiales; family Erythroxylaceae; genus Pinacopodium; species Pinacopodium congolense. The sequence goes on along the minus strand of JAOXYD010129450.1, from coordinate 5,898 downwards.
GTAACGTACATTAATTCAAAAGAGATATTCTAATCTAGGCCTACCATGATCGAAGTATTAGTTAATTTCTCTTTTAAAATATTAAAAGCATTTAAACATTCATTAGAGAAATGAAAAGGAACATCTTTTTCAAATAGTTTAGTTAAAGGTTAAGAAAATTTAGAGAAGTCGATAATGAACTTAAGATAAAATCTAGCATATCTAAAAAGTCTCGTATTAACGGAGGAAGGAGGTGGTAATTTTTTAATTGCTTCTATCTTAGCTTTATCCAACTCTATCACCTTACAAGAAATTTTGTGTCCTAAGACTACACGCTCTTGTACCATGAAGTGGAAGTTTTTCCAATTTAAAACTAAATTCGTTTCTTCACAATATTTTAATATTTTTTGAAAATTATAAAGGCATGCATTAAATGAATCACCAAAGATAGAAAATTAATCCATAAATACCTTCTTTATTTGATCTATTGTGTTGTCAAATATAGTCATCATACATCCTTAGAAGGTAGTTGGTATGTTATATCATGCGAACGAAATTCTTCTATAAGTGAATGTTTATAGGCATGTAAATGTTATCTTTTCTTAATCTTTAAGTGATATAGGGATGTGGAAGTAGCCTAACATCTCGTCTAAAAAGTAATAGTACATATAGCCTGAGAGTTGTTGGAGCATTTGACTGATGAAGGGCAATAGAAATTGGTCCTTCCTTTTTACATCATTTAGTCTATAATAATTTATACACATGCTTTAACTGGTGTGGTCCTTATTAGAATAAGCTTGTTCCTTTCATTGGGTACTATCATCATGCCTTCCTTTTTTAGAACAATTTGCATAGAATTTACCAAGAACTATAAAAAATAAGACAAATAATACTTATATCCAGGAATTTAATTATGTCGACCTTTACAACCTTTTTCATGTTTAGGTTAAAGTTTCGTATGGTTGCACCATTAAGTTACTATCTTTCTCCACTAAAATTTTGTGCATGTAAAAGGAGGGATTAATTCCTTTGATGTTAGAAATTTTCCATGTAACAGCTGTTGGCCCTAAATGACACCTAAGAGGAGGGTGAATTAGGTTCTTGAACTTTTAGAACAAATAAAATAAAGAAACAATAATTTACCGAAGTTAAGTAAAAGAAATTATGAAACAAATATTCTAAAGAATACTAGAGATTATTGAAAAATAATATGAAATATAAACTTGAAACTTGAAACAACTTACGACTCTTTTTTAACTCAAGGATAACCAACTATTCTTTTTCAAGGCTCAAGAATAACCGTTTGAAAAATTCTTTTTATAGGCTCAAGAATAACCTCAAGATAACGAAACAATTTCTTATAAGGAGAGAAAACACAAATCTCACACAAACTTGACAAACATGCACTCTTAAACACGTATACAACTTAAACTTAAAACACTTGATCAGACTTGTAAAGCTCATATTTTGTGTAATACTTTTGTGTCTTTCTTCTTGCTTTCTTCGTCTATTTATAGTGTAAAAACAATAAGACACCCATTGAACTATCCGTTGCTAAACTATCCATTGGCGTCAATTTATTTCTTTTGATCGTTGGATATCTCTTGTTACTGTTGTATATATTTTCTATTCGTTGGACAAATCTTCTATCTATTGAGTAATATAACCGTTGTGCTTAGTTTGATCAATCGATAGGCCATGTTTGGTCGATTGTTCTTCTAAACTTTGTTCATTCAGTCGACTGATAGCCAACATTCAGTCGACCAGTTTTCCTTTGGTCGATCGTTCTTCATTCGATTAGCCGATCACTTCTGGACACTCATTCGATCGACCGCTCTGCCTCCTTCGGTCGACTGATGCTTCCTTTAGTGTTGTAGTTTGGTCGACCGATCCTTAATATTCAGTCGACCGAATTTCGGTCTTCAGCACTGTCAGTACGTTATTTGTTTAACTAAGTCTCTTCTTTTTAAACGTACCCATCTTTAAACACATTTAACAAAGATATTAGTAAAAAGAGTGTTTTGTCATCAACAAAATCAGATGGAATCTCCATTGGTTCAATAATCTCCCCCTTTTTTTTATGTCAAAACTAAAATGATTTAAACAATATAATTAGTTCAACATGATCAAATTTCTAGATTCAAGTGATTTAGTTCTCACTAACTCCCCCTTACTTAATGCATATGCAGCTCCCTTAAAACCATGCATACTCTTCTCTCCCTAAAAACATACATACTCTTCTCCTCCTTTTTAGAATCAATAGAAAATGTGTAAATATAATAATCAAAGAGAGAGCCCATCAATCATATCAGTTTTCCTTCTAATAGTACAAAATGATCTTCACATAGTAGTTTAGTGAAGATATCCGCTAATTGATACAATGTTTCAAAAAATTAAAGTTCAATATCACCATTTTACAAATAATCCCGAGTGAAATGATACCAAATTTCTATATGTTTAGTCCTAGAATGCTGTTTAGGATTTTTTGTCAAAACATTTGTACTGGTGTTGTCAAACCGAATAGGAATTCGATCAAGATGCAAATCATAATCCCTAAGTTGTTATCTAAGTCATAATATTTGAGTGCAACAATTACTGGTGACTACATATTCAGCTTCCACCGTAGACAATGTAACAGAATTTTGTTTTCTACAAAACCATGAAACTATTGCATTTTCTAAAAAGTGACATGCACCAGATGTACGTTTCCTCTCTACCAAACTACCTGCATATTCGGCATCAAAATACCCAACCAAGTCTAAAAATATATTTCTAGGATACCATAGTCCTAAATTCAAAGTATCAAAAAAATATTCTAAAATTATTTTAACAACTAACAGATGTGATTCTTTAGGAGAGGATTGAAACCATGCACATAAACAAACACTAAACATGATATCTGGATGACTAGCAGTTAAATATAATAAACTTCCAATCATACCTCAAAAGAGTTTAACATATAACTCTTTTCCATCTTCATCTTTATTCAATTTGGTAAATGTGCTTATAGGAGTTCCTAAGGGCTTTATTTGATCCATAACAAAACACTTTATAAGTTCTCGTATATATTTTGAATGACTTATAAAAATGCCATCCTTCATTTCTTGATTTAGAGTCCAAGAAAGAAATTCAATTCTCACATCATGCTCATTTAGAACTCCCTACTCATACACTTAGCAAAATTCTCATATAGACGTTCATTAGTAACACTAAAAATAGTATCATTGACATATATTTGCACAATTAACAAATCACTTTGACCCTTCTTAATAAATAACATAGTATCTACTTTTCCCTTTTTAAAACTATTGGCAAGTAAGAATGCACTTAATATATCACTTAATATATCGTACCATGCTCTAGGTACTTTTTTAAAACTATATAATGCCTTGGATAATTTAAAAACATGTTTGAGTACATCATGTTGTTCAAAACCAGGAGATTGTTCAACATACACTTCTTCTTGAATAAAACCATTTAAAAATTCACTCTTTACATGCATTTGAAAAAGTTTAAAACCCATGTGAGATGCAAATGCAAGAAGTAGTCTAATAGCTAATCCAGCTACGGGAGCAAACGTCTCATTATAATATATTTCCTCTTCTTGATTATACCCTTTTTCCATTAATCTAACTTTATTTCTCACAATGTTACCTTGTTCATCTAATGTATTCTTAAACACCCATTTTGTACCAATTATAGGATGATCTACGGGTCTGGGTACTAATGTCCAAACCTTATTTCTCTCAAATTATTCTAACTCCTCATTCATAACTAAGATCTAATTCTCATCATCTAAAGGCTCTTCTATATTCATAGGTTCAATCTTTGAAACAAAGGCAATATGAGACAAATTAAATTTTGATCGAGTGGTTACCCCTTGGTGGACATCACCTACAATTTGTTCAGCATGATGACCCTTCTTATACCTCCAATCTTTTGGTAGCTCTTCATCTCCTCCTTCTCTAATTGGTTTAATAATTTAGGATGTTTGTCCATTATCTTCCAGTGAAAGATGTTCTAATCCCTTGGATACATCTACGTCATCAAACTTAAGTACTTTCTTTCTTTCTAAAGGGTTAGTTTCATGAAAAACAACATACATAGATTCCTTAACAACATGAGAGTTTTTTTATAAACTCTATATGCTTTACTCGATAAGGAATATCCTAAGAAAATTCCTTCATAAGTTTTAGAATTAAAATTTTCCAAACTATCTCTAGTGTTCAAGATATAACATTTGCAACCAAATACTTTGAAATGACTAATTTTGGGCTTCTTACCATTCAAAAGTTCATAAGGAGTTATATCTAACTTATGTCTAATATTCACCTTATTAATGACATGACATGCACATGCAACGGTTTCGGCCCAAAAATACTTCACCAAATCATACTCATTTATCATAGTTCATGCCATTTCTTATAAAGATCTATTTTTCCTTTCTACTACATTGTTTTATTTAGGTGTCCTAGGTGCAGAAAAATTATGTGCAATCCCATGATCATCAGAAAAACATTCAATAAAATTATTTTCGAATTCTCTACCATGATCACTTCTAATAGATGCAATAGATAAGGATTTTTCTTGTTGTATTTTCTTTGCAAAACTAACAAGGATTTAAAACATTCATCTTTGGAGGCTAAAAACAAAACCCAAGTAAAACGACTGAAGTCATCGACAATTACAAATGCATATGATTTTTATACTAAAATTGTTACTCTAGTAGGACTAAACAAATCCATATGAAGTAATTTAAGGGGTCTAGAAGATGTTACCAATTTCTTGCTTTGAAATGAACTTCTTACTTGTTTTTCTATTTGACATGCTCCATAGATTTTGTATTTCTCGTACTTTATTATTGGAAGTTCTCTAACAAGTTGTTTTGAGTTAAGCTTTAAGAGGAGATCCATACTTGCATCTCCGAGTCAATGGTGCCAAGTCTAAGTGCATTCACTCAAAGATATTAAACATTTATCTTCAATGTTAGTAACATAGTGTAGATAAAATTTATATATATTTCCTTCTATTTTTCCTAAGAACACAAAACTATCGTTATCTATCTTAGTGAGAACACATTCATCTCCTAAGAAACTAACCTTGTAGTTCTTATCACATAATTGACTTACACTTAATAAGTTGTGTTTTAAACCTTCAATAAGTAAAACATTATCGATCAATGGACAATTATCTTTACCTACTTTGCCAATGCCAATTACCTTACCCTAGGCATTATCCCCAAATGTGACGAATCCTCCATCCTTACTTTTGAATGTGATAAATTGTGAAGGATACCCAGTCATATTTGATGGGGTCAAATTGATATGATTTTTTTGGTTAATTTTTTGAATTATGACCCCCTAATTCAGTGTTTAATTGTTTAATTGATGCCTTATAATGTTTGATTTGAAAAATGGAGCTTAAGGATGCAGATTGGATCAAAAATATCAAAGATCACCTCTTGTTGCTATCCATTAACGGCCCCAAGAGAGGGAGCCATTACCTGAAGAACAGGGGGCTGTTTAGCTCTTTAGAATTCTAGCTATAACGGCACCCTGTAAGGGTGCCGTTGTAGGGAGGTAGGGTGCCGTTGAACTCCAAGTCAACAGTTTTAGCTCCATATCTTCCAGATTTCAATCTTGGCGTGATTTGCATTAATGTCCCTTGTCTCCTGGCATGTGATGGTGGTCTCCAGAAGTCTTCATAAAACAAAAACAACAAGATAACATGCAGGAATTAAGTAGAATTCATATTAGAGTAGTGAGAAAAGCTATAGCTTCTCTCTTCTTTTCTCTCTTTAATAGCCTAAGCTTCAAACACTTAGATTTCGAGTTTCTGATTGTATTTTTGAGTTCTATAAGTTGGAGATTGCAGCTAAGACACAGATTTGAGTTTCTAAATCACCATAGGGGGTTTTCT
>JAOXYD010129439.1:0-11007 GCA_028565735.1 Pinacopodium congolense | reverse complement strand
GCTCAATTCTTGATCTTTTAAGCTCCAAACTGCAAATCAAACATTATGGGACATAAATTAAACATTTAAACACAATACAGGGGTCATAATGCATCAAATTTACTATTAAAATCATATCAATTTTGACCCCTATCATGGTTCTTCACAATTTCATCAAATATGGCCTCCATCCTCTTCTGACTCTCCTCTTAACTTGAAAATATCCTCTTTTGGTTTTCTTCTTGACTTGCTAATTTGGAGCCTAAGAAATCCATCAACTTGTCCATCTTATTTTCCAAAGACCCAAGTCAGTCTTGTTGAAAACTGGGAGGTCATTGTGTTCTCATTTGGCCACTTGCATTGTTAGTATTCCATGAAAAATCTAGGTGGTTCTTCATCCCCAAATTGCATGTGTTAAAGAAAGGGATGTTACCTCTTTGTTGTTGGCCTAAGTATTTGACTTACTCTATACCACTGGCTCCTAACAAGAAGCATTCAGTTGTGTCATGGCTATCTTACCTATATAACTCACTCATATTGAAATTGCATGGCTTTAACAGATGACGAGGAGGCTCCTTTCATATTACTCAATTACTTTGTGAAGGCTGAAATCTGTACTTGTAAAGCTATCACCGAGTCAAGTGGAATCATTCCTTTTTGCTTCTTAAACCCTCATCTACTCCTCTTATTTACCCATAAACAACTATTGTGTTCTTCCAAGAAGTCATGGGCTGCATCTGTAGTTTTCCTCATCAAAGACTCTCCTACAACTGCATTTATGGTTCCTCTATTACTCTGATTAACCCTACTGTAGAAAGTTTGTAGAACGAACTCCTTTGGAAGATTATGGTATGGACAACTTCCTTGTAACTCCTTAAATCGCTCTCAAGCCTTATATAACAACTCTCCATCACTTTGTTGTAAGTTTATGATCTCCTTTATGATCCTTGTAGTCTTGGTCATGGGGAATTACTTAACAAGAAAAGCTTGGGCTGGCTACTCCCAAGTAGTGACTTGACCTAAGCTAAGAGAATTATACCATGCTTAAGCCCGATCCTTCAAAGTAAAAGGAATCAACCTCAACCTCACTGCATCATCTAACATCCTATTAAACTGAAATGTATCACAAATATCCAAGAAATTAGCAAGATGGGCGTCGGGATCTTCATTAGCAAACCTATAAAACTACAAACTAGATTAAAATATATTGAGGAGCGCCAATTTGGTCTCAAAGTGATTTTTTTGAATTTCAGGCTATACAACTCCTTGTAGATTGAAACCTGACCTTATAAAATCCATCAATGTCCTTTTAGCACCCCCTTGTTCTCCTTCTTCTAACATATCCCTTTAGGTAGTGTCATGGTGCTTTACTATTCTCAACTCTAGTTCGTAGCTTGTTATATCCGATAACTCTTCGTTGCTCAATTTGGTGGACCTTTTGGTGCTCCTTGTGTTTATATACTTGAAAATACACAAAGAAATGTATCAAAACTCTTAAATCAAGATCACCCGAACTAAACAAGATGCTAAACACACAATCCCCGGTAACGACGTCAAAAACTTAATGAGACACTTTATGTGTGTGGATAAATGCTCACTAACTTCACCCTATATCGTAACTATACGAGTCATATTGTAATATAATAGTGTTAATCTAATAGGGATTGTATTTAGTCATCATTTAATTTAGTTTATATTTTGTTTAAGAAATAATTTAAAATGCTAAAAACTAGACAATAAATTAAATTTACTGAAACAAGCTAAGAACAATTAAATAGGAAAGGTACAAGAATTTGATAACTAATGTTTAAGATTATGAGTCAATTCTTTACCTATTTTGCTTCCCTCTTAGCTTATCAACTTAATTATGCTTGACCCAAGATTTTCTATTTCCTAATTACCCTCTCTCAATGCATAATTAGTTGTCCTTAGTTGAATTAAGATAGAACCAATTATGTTGCCTCTTGACTTATAGAACCTTTCGTAACCATTCAATTAGATGTTAAGCAATTCTATAGGTAATTTAAAAAATAGTCAAGATATCTCTTCAACTACTTGTAAAACCTGAATATGTATAGGTCTATTGGGAGTCATCTCTCATTGCACTACCCCACACAAATTCCCAAGCTCACTCTCTTGATCTATTGTAAGGTATAAGCACAATACATATCACAAGCATCTATTCATTGAATAAAAAAAAACAAGAGTTTCACAAAATAGTTCATGAATAACTCCTACAAAGTGTTTAACTACCCATAATAACGAATAGTCCAACAACATTCATGTTTCTTGTGCTAGAAAATAAAAAACTAGTTGAAGCCTTCAAGTTCTCCTCTTCACTCTAAGAGAGCTGGAAAAACTAGATGTTAGGTTGTCATGTAAAATCCTAAGGTTGATTGAGATGCCTCCTTTAGGTGCCACAAAAAACCTTAAGGCTACCTCTTTTGGGTGTCCTCTAATGATTATTAGAGGCTCCTAGGGTTTAGAACCCTTATATGTGTCAAAAGGAGGGTCGACAACTTAAAATCCCCATGATTGACCTATTTCCAACCACTTCAACCTTAAGCACGTGGGCAAAAAAAAATTGTCTTCGAGGATGAAGCACGATCGTGCTCTGCTTGATAGCTTTCTGTATGCTTTACTCTTTTTGCCATAACTCCTTTAGAACTCCAATTAATATAAAATTTGAACAGAAAATTCCTCACATCTTGATCGTACTTCCACCAAATTTCATAGTCATCTCTCTACAAATATGCCTAATAAGTCATGAAAATCACCTATAATACATTTAACTCTAGAATTCTGCTACTTGCAAAATTACACAACAAAGTGCATTAATCCATTAGTCAAATAAGCTCAAAATCCCCCCTCAAACACTAGAAAAAAAATAAAGAAACAGTTAAAAACATTAAAGATCATGAAAAGATGCAAACTATCCAAATAGCAAAAACACAAACACACAAAGAAACACTTAAAATACATGAAAACAATCTAGAAATATAACCTAAAAAACACTTATCAAAAGAGCATATAGAAGCTAGGAGACACTAAAATTTATAGTGATTCAGTAATAAAAATGTTGCCTAATCTACTCTCAATACACTTGATTTTATAATTTTCACTAATATAATACAACAATGAAATCTTATTTAATGGGTGAAGATATTCTCTACAAATCAAAATATTCTTTATAGAAAGTGAAGAGAATCCTTCAACAAATATTTTAAGGAAAAAAGGAGTCTATACAAGATCAAAAAACCAAATAAATATGACAACCCCTTTAGTAGTAACCAAATTACACTTACGGATGTATTTTGGTTAAAATTCAATAATCTAAGGGCTTTGTGTTTTCAAAAACTTCATATATGAATTATGAGAAAATTGAAACCTTAAATAAATAGAAAAATTGGATTGGAAGCCCAAAATTTGTGTCTGAAATGCGAAGATAAAAGATTAAGCAATATGAACATAGAACATTTACAAACATAAGTAAAGATTAATGTTATATGCTAAAACCTTACGCGAAAATTATGTTTGGATGAAAACATTGGAATGAAATCCTTTAGAAAGCTTAACGAAATAGAAAATATAGATTTAGCAACATAAAAATATATCTTAAAATTAAAGTAAGAGGATTGAAGATAAACAAGCACTAATCATAGATTGCTTTATATATAACAATTTATCTACTTAGAAACTTAATCAAAACTTGCTTTCTAATGATAACTCATGATTTAGAATTCTTTTTAGACCTCAAAAAATTGAAATATAAGGAATTAAAGCACAATACATCACTAAAACTTGAAAGAGAAGGATTGAAACAGATTAATACTTATAAGCTTGAAACTTTATTGAATGTTATTTAATTTTCTCAAAACTCACACAATCGTTTCTTGATTTGAAAAAATGAGTTGAAAAAATAAGGTTCCGAGGGTAAAAGAGCTATCAAAAATATAATCTAACTATTAGATGTGAAAAAACAATGGGATTTATGTTAAAAAGGTAGGTATCATTAGACAAATGTACCTCAATTGTGGTTCTTACGATTATTAGCAACATCATTATATAATGCCATTAATCTACTAAACCACAATGGTAACCACATAGGCATCGTTATGGCTGGCCATAATGCTTCCAGACAGAACATATGACTACAATAGTGCCGATATACATTATGTACTGCAATTGTTACCTATCGTTAATCTTCTAGAAAAACACAAAAAGGACCTAAACACATTTCAAAACTCTTCAAAAATTTTCTTAGTTCTTCTAAATGATTCTCAACATAAAATGTAACTTCAATTAAATTTTAAAACAAAATTTAACATTATTTGAAAATCCAAATTGATTCAAATTTAAAATTTATCTTTAATGAATATTATACAACTTTGAAAAACTTATGAGCATGCAACATGCAAATTAATCCCCTAAAATATTTAAGATTCAATCAAAAACTCACACATAAGATTAAAACATAGAACTAAAATGCCTAATGCTTTTATGATCCTTATTCTTTTATTTTCTTTAAGTTTAACTTTCAAGTCCAAGCTTTTATCCTTGAATTAACTCCAAATGCACATATCTTATAACTTTTATATTGTAAACTCAAATCATTAGTAAATTTCATATTTTGTTATCATTAAAACTAATATTAAAACCTCCCTTGGTTCAATAATATGTTTGGTTAATTTTTTCGGTCTCTATAGAAAAACTTCTAAATATTATGAATAAATTGAGTTGGATTTTTTTTCCTTTTACATGGAATTTGCAATGTGGTATTACATGATCTGAAAGGAGTCAACCAGAAAGGTCAACCTTTGAATGGTTTTCTTATACTGTACATATTATGTAAGGGTGGTTTATGAGGCTTTCCTCGATCAAATAGAATTATTTTCCTAAAGAAATATCTGATTTAGCAACAAAAGAAAATCTCAACATCCAAGTTTTGACAATTCTCCAGTAGAGAAATGTATGGTTATTTAGGAGTTTGCATGAAAAAAAAAAAAGTATTCTCCAACAAGCATCTTGTAGCTCTTCATGTAATTGGACATTCACTCTTAGATTCTTAGTTGGGGATAATGTGTGAGAAAGAATTCTTTACTAAAAATATAACGTGCTACAAATGAAAGAATAGTTTTATTACATTAATGTCATTTATCTATATAAATATAATATAAATACAAAAATATATTATTTCAAAATCATTAAATATTTAAAAATATCTAATCATTTGAAATAAACGACTAATTAAATTATACAAATTAATTATCACGCATGAAAATAATATATTTTTTGCTATAAGGAAGATGAGAGAATTTGAATTCATTTAGCCAGTGGTTAATGGAAATAGTTCACTAATGAGGAAAGTCCCATTAATTAAGAAGGTTTACAAAAAAGAGACTAAATGTAAATGAATCTCCACTATATGGCAACTTTATTAATGAGGAAAATCTAAGTTTTGCATGAGTCAACGAAAAGCAGACTCCACTAAATGGCAACTTAATTAATGAGGAAAATCTAAGTTTTGCATGAATCAACGCAAACCAGACATCTAACATACACAGACAGCAATATATATTTGTGGAACTAGAGGTAAAGCAAATCCATGGCTTCCAAAGATAAACAAGAAGAGGTGTCACCTCTGGACACTTTGATTGTTTCAACCAATTACGTATTGCCTAGGGCTATACATGCAGCAATAGAACTGGACCTGTTTCGTATCATAGCCAAAGAAGGGCCTAATGCTTATGTTTCAGCCTCAGAGATTGCCTCTCAACTTCCCACACGAAACACTGATGCTCCGGCAATGCTAGACCGCTTGCTTCTTCTCTTTTCTAGCCACTCCCTTGTCTATCACTCTTTCCGAGAGCTCCCTGGCGGTAGGGTGGAAAACCTCTTTAGCCTTACGCCCAGGTGTGGATTCTTTCTTGCAGGCGATGAAACAAAATCTGGTCCCTTAGTACCCCATGCTTGTCACCCCGCAACTGTTGAAGTCTGGTATGTAACTTTTGAACAATAAGATGATGTTTAGACCAGTTTACGTTCATATGAAGGAAAATAAATTAAAATAACTACTCTCTTTTTTGGGTAAATTTAACAAGTGTTACTGCTTCACATTTTTAGGATGAATATGAAGGATTTAATACTCGAGGGTGGTGACCTTTTCACGAAGGTCAAAGGTGTGCCCATATACGAATACGCTAATAAGGATCCAGAGTTCAACCATCTATTTAATCGGGCAATGGTTATTAACGCTAATTTGGCCATGAATGAAATTCTCAAGGTATACAACGGATTTGAAGGGATTGCAACATTGGTGGACGTTGGTGGTGGCACTGCTAGAACTCTCAACATGATCATCTCCAATTATCCGTTCATCAAGGGCATAAACTTTGATTTGCCTCATGTAGTAAAAGATGCACCTCATTTTCCAGGTATTTACCATAGGAACTCATTCTAACTAATAATTGGAAGCCTATTTGCAAAAATTTTTTCTTTATTTGGTTGGTTGGTTGTTGAAAAGGTTAATTAGTTCCTTTTTTTTTAATAAAAATTAATGTCCAGGTATCGAAAATGTTGGAGGGGATATGTTCTCAAGCATTCCAAAAGGAGATGCAATTATAATGAAGGTAATTACTATATCTAGTTCTACTTTAGTATGTACGATTCAATTTTCATAGGAGAGAATGTATACGTACACATGAGCTACTAACAGTATATATGCTTCACTACTTTCAGTCAGTAATTCATAACTGGGATGATGACTCTTCGATCAAAATATTGAAGAACTGCTATTTGGCTCTTCCCAAAAATGGAAAATTAGTGATGATCAATGACCTATTGACAGAAGCACCAGACCTATCTAAGGCCTCTCAGTTTCTGAGAAGACTTGATACAATTATGTTAGTTGAACCAGGAGGTAAAGAGAGAACTGCAAAGGAGTATGAGGCCTTGAGCAAGGCTGCAGGTTTCACAAGCTTCAGGGTTGCTTGTGTTGCCCATGGGGTATGGGCAGTCATGGAGTCCTACAAATGAATCCATTTGACTTCTCGGTCTTTTTGGGCTTGCATGTTGCATCTGTACGAAGCAATTATAGCCTACAAATGTTTTCTAAACCCGAATAATAATGTCACTGTTTTGAGTAATTAATGGGACTGCAAGATACCCCTCTGGTTTAATTAGCTTCGTTGAACGTCTCCTATTGCGCTCATTTGTCTTCATATGCTATCCTTTGAATCAAATGATTCTATCAACAAAAACCTTTTCACCTTCCTTAATTTAATCAATAAGTGAAGTGTTTGCTACAGAGTTCGGAATTTGGATTTTTAAAATCCTAAAGAGAATTCTTTACCCTTAGCTCCTAAGCTTTTCTTTCCTGCAATTTAATTATAACTAAGTTTAAAATATGAGTCTGTTAAAAAAATTTTAATTCATGTTTACTGGATCTATAAAGAGAAATAATTTTTAAAATTTAGCTACCCTGTTTAAACATAGTTCCAATAAACTGCCTATTTACGGAGAAGAACCAATTTTATAAAAATGTATAATGAAGCTAAAAACTTCTTATTAAAACCTATCTGACAAAAAGTAAATCAAAAGGTTTTCATGAATTTGTCGGAAAAACCATAACGTTTCACGTTTCAAAAATATAAAAAAAATATAACATTTTTAAAACATTAAAAAAGGAATCATAATTTATATTTCTGTTAGTTTAATTGTTAAATTACACTATATATCAAAGTATTATTGGCCAACAGATTTTTGTAGGTGTTGCTTTCCTTTTAAATTATATACTATGGTCCCATAATTTTTTTGTCCAATAAAAGTAAACACGTGGCACTACCATAATTAGTTACCGGCTTCTTTCATGGTTATCGTCTTCTTCATCTTCTCGTGCTTCTTCCGCTTCAAAGACTTCTTCCTCATCTTCGTCATGCTCAATCTGTAGTTCAATAAAAGAACAACAAAACAAAATGTGTATAAAACCTTCAAATTGTGTCAATTAAACTCTGTTTGAATATAGCTATTTTGGATAGTTAGTAGTCTGAAAATTTGAAGAATGCATTAACGAGCTTCATTGCCAGGCAAAAGAGAAAACTGGCTGCTGAATTCATTTTATTACTCCTTCCCAGTTCAAAATAGCACAGATCAAGTTACTAAAACTTCATTCACTGTTTCTTGCATATGTGGAAACATGCACGATAAAGAATCCGATTTTCTATGGAAGTCTTCAAAATCCATAAGAGTACGAATAGTTTTCAGTCAGAAAAATGGGTTAAGCAGAAACAAAAGAGTGTTCGACGAATTGTCCATGTCACAATACATTGAAGAAAGACTTTTTTTTTTTTTTGGATAAATTGAAGAAAGACGTATACAAGCAAATGGAAGATCCCTTTTATACCAAGTTTAGTAAAAAATTCAATCTATGGGTCGTTAATACAAAATTAAATATAAAATTCAGACTAAAAAAGCATTCAATTATCAGTCAAAATCAGTACACTAACATTTCTGTAGAAGCATCTGAAGAAGACGATAACCATGAAGGAGCCGGTAAATAATTTAATGGCAGTGCCACGTATTTACTTTTTACTGGATAAAAAAATTGTGGGACTCGCTGTACATAATTTTAAAAAAAAGTAAGACCATAAAAATCTGTTATAATATTTTGACATATGATATAACTTAACAGTTAAACTAACGAAAATATGAACTAAAATTTCTTTTGGAATGTTTTAAAAATATTAAGGTTATTTGTTAACGGTAATACTGCAAAACATTGAAGTCTAATCAATATATTCACGAAAACTTTTGGATTTAAATACTAACTTTTGCCAGTCCTATTTTTTAACGCATGTATTATCTACAAGTACGTGCAACAATTAATTTTTAATGTAGTAAATTCTAGTCATTTTCAAATCATTACATCTGAGTTTAAAATACTATTGTTGATTCCTAACTAATTGAAACAGAGCTAAATTTAAAATATAACACCTGCTAACCATCTATGTTGACTGTTAACAACTAATACTTTTAGAGTCAATTGTAGCATTCTTATTTATTTTATTTTTTTTGGAAATGAACATTCTAAAATGTTATAGAATTAACTTAAGAGGCAGGTTTTAAAACCCAACTGTAGAATATTTAATAAATCAAAATCATAATTTTTTATTTTAATCCTAACATTTTCCAACCCTAAAAAGTTAGCGTCTAAGGGATTATTTACTTTTTCTCGTATTTTTTATTGTAGCTTTTGGTTCTCACTTTATGATCTTAATTTAATTTTTTAAAAATAAAAATATTTTTTTTTCTTATTAACATTAATATATTCGTGCATTTTTTTTAGAATATATACAAATAAATTAATAAAATAGAATAAGCTTAATCCCAAGGAATTACATGCATGATTTCTAGGACAAAATAACCTATGCAAGAAACTAAAAAAAAAAAGTTCTTACATAATTGACAAAATTAGAGCAAGTTGAACCAAAGCAAATAGTTTACTCCAAATTTTGAATCTCATTACTTTGTTGAAAACATTCAATTTGCAATAACAGCAACTTAGTGCAGTTCAACTGACAAAGTGTTTCATAAAACAATTAAAAATGGATTAGACAATGTAATGATCTATGCTGAAGCAATCATCTTCACGACTCAGGCTTGTGATAACACATAAGCATCCTTCACTCCACAATTCAAGCACCATGTCTCCTGCAAATCAAGATTTGTAACAATTGTAATAGCTCCATGATTTTAGCCAAGTAATTCATTACAGAATAATTGTATTTCCATCTTTAACATACATCTACTTGTATAAATAGTGTGTCAATCATTCATATGCAATACAACAAAAACAAAATTTTCTCTATACTACTCTTTCATGGCATTAGACATCAGGTTTTGAACCTACCAACCCACCCCCACAACCCAGTCAATTCTCATTACCCTCCCAACTTCTTCAAGTACCATGGCCACACCATAGGATCACCAACCTAACTCACCAGCTACACAGTCCAATTCAATCATCTCTCAATCTTTTCCTATTCAGAACATTAACAACTTCATTACCATAATTTTAGATCAAAGCAATTACCTTTCTCTGGAGAAATCAGGTCCGCAACATCCTTCGCACCTGTGCCCTTCTCGATCATATTGACTACATCCCACCACCAGAAACCGCCTCCTCCTCCTCTAACTACCTCCGATGGGTGCAAAATGATGGTCTCATCAACTACACCCTTGCTGCCACCCTGGCTAAATCTATCGCCCCTCTCGCTATTGACTGCACCACTGCTTACAGTCTATGGCATCCGCTTGGAACAACACTTCTTATAGCAAACCACTGCCCGCTGATCACTACTCCGTTGACAACTGCACACCACAACAAAGAATGGCTCGTCAATTTATACCTACCTTACCACCCTTTCCTCTGCCACTGTCGACCTTGCCGCCATTGGAGATCCTGTTTCTGACGAAGATCTGGTTCTCTTCACCCTCAACGGTCTTCTGTCCGAGTATGAATCTTTTTTTACTGTGATTGAAAATCGTCAGACCCCTCCCTCATTTTTAGAACTTCGGACCAAACTTCTTCTCTACGAGCAACGACTCCAGCACTATCATCACTCCGATATGCCTCCGGTTGAAGCCACCTTCGTCGCCTCGTCACTTCCCCCTGGACGCTCCTCTGGACACAGCCGCCATCGCCATCACCCTCACCCTCGTCACCATAACTCATCTAGCAACTGAAACCCTACCTCATCCTTTTTATCCCAACACTGAATGGGCTCCTGGCCCAAACATCTAAACCCAACCCTTTCCTCTCAACAGCCCAACGCATTTAATTAACCCTACAACCATACCCACTTCCACCAGGCCCATACCATAAGCCCAACCCAACCCTTTTCACATACCAACCCAATATCATGGCCCCATCACCCTCAAGCCTGACTCGAATGCCAAATTTGTTACAAAGTAAGTGATACTATAGCCCGTTGTCGTTTTCGTTATTCAAACTCTAGAGATGCTTAACCC